>PVJI01001628.1:0-172415 GCA_004026765.1 Micronycteris hirsuta | reverse complement strand
CCCCCCCCCCCCCCCCCCCCCACACACACATACCACCAAGCAGTTCTCAAATACCAGCATCAGATCCCACAGGTTAAGGTCTCAGTCCTACAAGACTCCCTCCCCCCAACCCACTTCAGATGACAGTTGAAAACCCAGGTTGTTACCTGTGCTTCTGACCTACTGGCTATAGATTGGGAAGGTTCCAACAACCCCTTCCCTGGGTTCAGTTAATTTGCTAGAGTGACTCACAGAACTGGAAGAAACATTTACTTACTTACTGGATGGCCAGTTTAAGCATGTCACTCAAACCAGGAAGAGATGGAAGGCGTAGGGAAAGGGCTCGGAGGTCCCTGCCCTCAGAGTGCACCTCTCTGCTGGCATCGCGTGTTCACCAACCTGGAAGCTCTTCGAACCCTGTCCACTTGAGTTTTTATGGAGGCGTCATTACATGGCTATGATATCATTGACCACTGGCGATTGATTCAGCCTGCAGCTGCCCCTCCCCTTGAGGGAGGGTGGGACTGAAAGTTCCAACCCTCTGAATCACAAGGTTGGTGCTCCTGTCCACCAGCCCCCATCCTTAGATGCCGTTGGAAGTTCACCTCCTTAACACAAAAGACACGGATGGCCGTCATCACTTAGGGAATTTCAAGGGTGTTAGGAGTTCTGTGTCAGAAATGGACCAAAGACCAAATATATATGTTTCTTATAAATCGCAATGTCACTGGAGGGCTTTCTCTTTTCTTTAATACAGGTGATGTTTACAGTACATTTGTATGCTGCTGGGCATGATCCCCCAGGAACGGGGGAAGAGATGGGAGATTTTTGTAACCTTGAAACCAGTGTTCTCGGTTTTAAATAGTGGTTTGGAGATGGTGGGCATTGGGTTGCAGTTTTCTCTACCCCATCCTCTTCAGGGAGCCTTTGTAAATTTCTTTATTTTTCTCCTTTTGGCTTGCTTAGTTGTATTGTATATCTTGATAGATTTTTATCTTTCACATTTCTGGTAAGTGGTGATTATTAGGAAGTTGAACCAATTGTGTACTAAAAAATGCAAAAGACATTTAACAGGGAATGTTTCCCGAGGCCCATTGTTTACCACAAAAAGGAAACCACTGCCTTCTGGTTACATCAGTGAAGATAAAATTATTTTGTGAGCACAGTACTCCTTTTGTTGGTAACATTTTTCAGACTATGATCAAAAGAAACTACTTTGTCAAAACAATAAGGCAATGGGAAATGTGGACTTTTGTTACAAGTGGGGCATTCTTTAATGAGAGCCCTTAAAAATCTCATTTCTCTGCATAGCGTATTAAATTCTTATAATTGTAGAGAAAACTTGGTATAATTTAAATTATGAAAAAGATAGTTTAAGCACGTTGGAATTAGGTTTTTAGTTCTTCATTTTTCTTGAAATGTACTAAAAGTTTTAATTAATTTTAAGGGAGAGAATGTAGCAATACAAGATGGTGGGAATATTTGCTTTCATTCTGAAGCAGAAGGAAGTTCATATTACTGTGAAGAGAGTTAATATTACAGTGAGACTATATTTAAGGTGTGAGTAGACTGTATATCACAACCTCGGATCTTCCCTCCCACTGTAAATTTATGCTTAGTAGAAAAGCCATCTGTTGAAGTTCAATAAAAACAACACAATTTAGAGAAGATGAGGATGTGATAATAGATTTGGGCTTACTGGTAACCAACCTTCTTGAATCATTGGACTCTTCAGTTGGAATTTTATCCTCTGCCGCTGCCCTTCCATGCCTTCTACCTCCCATCCCTGCTCAAAAAAACTTTTTTCTAATATCTTTGGCAGTAGTAAAGTTTCCCAGTTTTTGAGTACCTAAGAAATGTACGTAAGGACAAACAGCTCAGAAGAGCAGATTATGTTTATATCCAAATGTGCGCCACTTCCCCTACAGTGGAGTGATTCTCAGCTTCCTTTTTTGGGTGGGGAGTCTACATATAATTATCAAGTACATGTTATTTTCCTTTTCTTTTTCTCTCTGTAATTTGAGTCTTCCAAATCTGCAGAGTAGTGTCATATAATACAGAGTATGTTTAAACTATGTCCTTTGTGCCGTTTTGGAGTTCTTGTTGAAAAATATTACCCCTCCACTCAGCACCCCCACTCCCTCAGGCAGTCCTCCACCACTGTTCATGTCCAAGGGTCATGCATGTAAGTGCTTTGGCTACTCCATTTCTTATGCCACACTTTACATCCCCACGGCTAGTCTGTAACTGCCTATTTGTACTTCTTAATCCCCTCACCTCTTCATCCATTCCTCCACAGCCTCCTCCCAACTGGCAGCCATCAAAACCCTCTCCACATCTGTGGTTCTGTCTCTGTTCTTCGTGTTTGCTTAGTCTTTTAGATTCAGTTGTTGATAGATATGTGTTTTGGCCATTGTATTGTTCATAGTTTTGATCTTTTTTATGTTCCTTTACATTTCATATAATAATGGTTTGGTGACAATGAACTTCTCTAGTTTTTTTCTTGTCTGGGAAGTTCTTTATCTGCCCTTTGATTCTAAATGGTAACTTTGTTGGGTAGAGCAATCTTGGCTGAAGGTCTCTGATTTTCCTGACTTAGAATATTTCTTGCCAATCCCTTCTAGCCTGCAAAATTTCTTTAGAGAAATGAGCTGACAGTCTTGTGGGAACACCCCTGTAGGTAATTACGTTAACTTCTTTTCTCTTGCTGCTTTTAAGATTCTCTCTTTATCTTTAAAGTTTGGCATTTTAATTATGATGTGTCTTGGAGTGGGCCTCTTTATATCCATCTTGTTAGACTCTCTGTGCTTCCTGGACTTGCATGTCTGTTTCCTTCACCAAATTAGCGAAGTTTTCTTTCACTGTTTTTTCAGATAGATTTCCAATTTCTTGCTTTTTCTATTCCCCTTCTGGCACCCCTATGATGTGGATGTTGGATATCTTGAAGTTGTCCCAAGGCTGCTTATACTATCCTGATTTTTTTGGATTCTTTTTTCTTCTTGTTCTGGTTGGTTGTTTTTGTTTGCTTATGTTCCAAATCATTGATTTGATCTTGGCTTCATCTACTCTACTGTTGTTTCCTTGCAAATTATTCTTTATTTCAGTTAGTGTACCCTTCATTTCTGACTGGATCTTGTTGATGCTGCTGAGGTCCTCACTATCTTCCTTGAGCATGCCTAAAACCAGTGTTTTAAACTCTGCATCTGATAGATTGCTTGTTTATCTCCATTTCATTTAGCTCTTTTTCTGGAGTTTTGACCTATTCTTTCATTTGGGCCATGATTCCTCATTGTCTCCTCATTTTGGCAGCCTCCCTGTGTTTGTTTGTGTGTATTAGGTAGAGCTGCTTTGACTCCATGTCTGGGTAGTGTGGCCCAATATAGTAGTTTTCCTGGAGAGTCCAGTGGCACAGCCTCCTCTATCACTCAAGCTGGGGACTCGAGGTGCGCCCTTTGTATGGGCTGAGTACACCCTCCTCTTGTAGTTGAGCCTTGGTTGCTATTGGTAGATCAATGGGAGGGATTTACCCAGGCCAGTTAGCTGGAAGGATTGGCTGTGACCACTGACCACCAAGCTCCACTGTCTGTGGAGGATCAGCTGTGCAGGGGCAGGGTGGTTGTGCTCTGAAGTGTCTGTAGCTAGTCTATGGCCATACCACCCTGACTGCACCCCATCTTGTCTGAAGTGTCTGTAGCTGTCCACTGGGTGTGCTGTCCCTTGGGTTTCCTGGGGTGGTACAGGCCAAGGTCAGCCCCCAGCTGTGTTTTGCTTGGGGCCACCCTGCATGAGTTCTAAAGCCGTCTGAGATGGCTGCTGCTAGTGCCGGGCCTGGGGCCCACTGAGCCCAGCTGTTGTTTGAGAGGATTTAGGAAGTTGTCAAGACATTTTGTTTTGTTTTGTATGTCAATTTAAAAAAATGTTTATTGAGCACTCCTTTTGAATGAACAACAGTAATCACATTCGTTGAATGGTATCCATTGGTTATTGTTCTGAGTTTACACTTAAGACTTCCAATTCTTCTAATACTTGATAATCCTTGCAAAACAACCTTAAAGGTGTTACTGTTCAGAATCCCAAGTCTCTAAATAAATGATTTTAAAGGAATTTCAGTGCATAGGAGTGAAAGGAGGACATTCCAGATGATGAAAGATAGGGGTGTGGGAATGAGTAGGGTGTATTTGCTCAGAGCAGAGTTCATCCTGGCTGTAGTTAGAGAACTTGAGGGAAATGGGCCAGCAGTTTATTTCTTTTCATTAGAACCTTGACTTTGAAGCTAATGAATTTCTGGATTTTATTGAGTAGGCATTTGGAGTACCACTGAATTACCAGGCCAGGGAGCATTGTAATTTGAGTTGTGTATTAGGAAGGTGCTTCTGGCAACAATATCAGGTGTATTGGAGTAGTGAGAGGTGAGAGATAAGTTAGAATGGCCACTTAGAATTCTTTTGAAGTCATTAGTAAAAGTTAGTATTGTAGTGATTGGGGTCAGTGCAAATGACTGGTAATTGAGGATAATCTGACAGATGAGAAAGTAGAGGCACAAATGTGTGGGAAGAGGAAATAAAAGAGGAGTCTGTGGTGCATGAGGGTAGTATTTTTTTTTTTTTTTTGTAGTGGTCAGACGTAGATTTCGTTTTCAGTGCTGGCCTTGTAAAATGAGCATGGGAGTCTTCCCTCCTTTGAATTTTTTGAAACAGTATGAGAAGGGTAGGTGTTAGTTCTTCGGATGTTTGGTAAAATTCACATGAATCCAGCCATTCATCCAGTCCAGGAATGTTGTTTGTTGGGAGGTTTTAAATTACTGCTCTGGTTTCATTAGTTATAATCTGTCTATTCAGATTTTCTGATTCAGTTTTGGAAGATTGTGTATTTCTAGGAATTTATCCATTTCGTTCACATTGTCAAATTTGGTGGCATATAGTCGTTTGTGATATTCTTACAATCCTTTGTATTTCTTTGGTGTCAGTTGTTACTTCTCCACTTTAGTTTCTGATTTTATTTGGGTCATATTTTTTTCTTGATGAGTCTGTTTAAAGGTTTGTCAATTTCGTTTATCTTTTTAAAGAACCAGATCTTGGTTTCATTGATCTTTTGTATTGTTTAGACTTTGTTTTATTGATTTCTGCTCTGATCTTATTTCCTTCCAACTTTTGACTTTGTTGTTCTTTTTTACAGTAAGTTTCTTTAAGTGTAAAGTTAGAGTGTTTAGTTGATTTTTCTTGTTTCTTGAGATAGGCCTATAATGCTATGAATTTCCCTCTTAAGACTGCTTTCGCTATGTCCAGTAGATTTCAAAAGAGGATTCAGAGTGCTTAAGAGCACAGGAAGAAGGACTTAGGACTTTGGCATCCTTGAATTGAATTGAAGAGTTTACATTGGGCGTCTTCTTTTAATTTAAGAGACTGAGGGTGTCTGTAGAGAGGAAAGGACTGATAGGAAGGGACTGCATTGTGTCTGGGAACTTGGAGGATGGAAGTTTCAACCTCTCTAAGAGGGAACTCAGTAGGGTCAACCACCACTCAATTTAGAGTGTGAGATAGAATGATAGTAATTAACAGTAACGTACTTACATTAGTCTTTTATGCAAATAACTTATATAAGGTCGAGTCTGTCTCCTATGCAGTATCATTTGTATAATCTACCAGTAGTTGGGGTGGGTAGACAGAAAACTTAATTAAAATGAGGAATCATAGGAAGCAGGCATACTTTAAATATTTTAAGTGTATAAGTGGTTATGTATCATCAGACTTCTGCTGTTTAGCTGAGGCCTTCGCTTTCAGATATTTTAAAAGTGACTTGCCTGTTTCAAATTGGGAAACTTAAGTGTCCGCGACAAAGAATTTTCTTCTTTGCACTCATATTTTGGACGTAATTTATAACTAAATCACATAATTATAGTAAACACAACTGGCATAAACAGATTTTGGAAAAATTAAAATTACTCTTGGTAAGCATGCAACTCAGTTGTTGGGAGAAAAATGCAGTGGTATATCAGAGACAACTCCCCCTTCCCCAACAGGAAATTGAAACTCGGAAGTTGTGGCTTATTCATGGTTTTCGGTTTGGCAAGAGTCTGATTTTATCTTGAACCCAATGATATATTTTCCATTTTGTAGTATTTTACAAGGTGATGAGGAATAATATGTGAGCTATTGGTTAATGGTGAAGAAGTTATAGCACTGTACACACACAAACATTAATATAGCGTGCAAATTTAAAGCGTCACAAATTCAAAGCATATAATTTGAGGTTTTTGTATACTCATAGAATTGTGCAACCATTACCACAATTGAATTTAGAACATTTTTATCATCCTCCAAAGAAACCATGTACTCATTAGCAGTCACTCCCCATCACCTCTTCCCTGATCCTAGTCAATTACTAATCTGTTTTCTCTCTTTATAGAGCTGTCTGTTCTGGACATTTCATATGAATAGACTCATGTAATACCTGGCCTTTTGTGGCAGCTTCTTTCACTTAGCAAAATGTCAAATTTGTCTATGTTGTAGCATGTATGTATCAGCAATTCATTACTTTTCATGGAAAAATAATATTCCATCGGAGGGATATATCACATTTTATTTATCCATTCATCAGCTGGTGACATGTGTGCTGTTTCTGCCTTTTGGCTGTTACAGATAGGGATACTATGAACAGTTGCGCACATGTTTTTGCATGGCTGTGTCCTTTCGTTTCTCTTGGTGTGTACCTGAGAGAGGAATTGCTGGGTGCTGTCTAAGCTTTGAAGAACTGTCGGGCATTTCCGAGGTGGCTGCACCATTTATATTTCCACCGGCAGTGTGTGAGGGTTCGGAGTCATACCCTTGTCAACACTTGCAGACCGTCTCTCTTTTTGATTATGGCGATGCTAGTGGGCATATATATATATATTTAAGTGATTTTATTTTTCTGACTATAACAGTTAACAAATGCCCTTTAATAGATATTTTGGAAACTACAGAGAAGCATAAAAGAAAAATCACTTATTTTCAATCACTATTTAGAAATAATACTTAGTGGGTTTTTCCCCATGTTTTAATGTAATTTAAAAAATATGGCTGAAATTAAATACGGTTTTGATCCAGCCTTTGTTTTAGTTAACAGCATGTCCCCACGTTATTTGGAAATTGTATTTTAATAGTGTCCTATTAAAGAATGCCTGTTCTGTTCTCTTTTCCTTTGTGTTCTTATTTTTGTAATTTAGTTGTTCAATTTACAGTTGGTTCAGAAGAGTCTGGGGAGAAAGTAGGAATAAGTATTTGTGGTTAATGTAACCATGTTTAACTAGAAATTCTGGGTTAACTGTGGTCTAATATTGCATTTAATGAATAACTCATAATTTAGTTAACTATTTTCCAATTTTGGACATTTAGCTTTCTTACCATTTTTTTTTAATAGTTTTTTTTTTAAGATTTTATTTTTATTTATTTTTAGAGAGAGGGGAAGGGAGGGAGAAAGAGAGGGAGAGAAACAGCAATGTATGGTTGCCTCTCACATGGCCCCCACAGGGACCTGGCCTGCAACCCAGGCATGTGCCCTGACGGGGAATCAAACCGGGACCACTTGGTTCCCAGCCCGCGCTCAATCCACTGCGCCACACCAGCCAGGGCTAGCTTTCTTACCATTTTTTAATAAATAATGTATAAAATTTGTATATAAAATTCTGTGCATTTTGAGTTCACAGAAGTGTAATTACTGGGTCGATAGCTATGAATATTTTAAAGATTCTTGTTACCTTTTGACAAATTGGTTTTCATGATGGTTGTCAAATTTATGTTTCTTTTAGCAATGCATATTTTTGCCTTTTTAATTGTACCCTCTCTAGCAATGAGTAAGTGGAAAACAGTTGAGTTTTAAGGTCACCAGAGCAGGGATTTTTCAGTTTTGTTCTCTGATATATGTGGTGCTGGTACAATGTAGGCATAGTAGGCACTGAATATATATTGAATTGCTTCCAATAGGAGAGAGAAGTTTTTCTCTGAGGGACGAGAAAATAATTGTCTTTTGATTGTCCAGGAAAGTAGCCTTGTTATATTGATCATTTTACAACTTACGTTTTTATGAAAAAGGAATGAAACTAAAAATCAACGATATTTGGGGAAATTGTCTTCAATTTAATTTTGTTGGAACAATTACATGTTTCAGAAGTCAGAGCAACACATCGAGAGGTCTTACCTCCTATCCCTGTTTCTTTATTGTTCTTTATAGGTAACCATTCTTACTGTTTTCTTAGTACTTCACAGTGCTTTTAGAATAAATATTAACAAAAAAGAATAGTGCAATTTTCCTCTCCCCCTATTTTAAAACATAGAATGTAACATACCATCTACATATATATAAATGTATACATATACATATATAATGTATGTATGTGTGTATATATATATGTATATTCTGGTGATCTTTTCATAGAAGAACACAAAGTACTTTCTCATTCATTTTTGCAGTTGCATGATATTCTTATGGTTATATCATAGATGACATTACAAATGCTTGTGGGTTATTTTCAGTGTTTCACTTTTACAAATAATCCCACAGTAATCTTGCTGTAAACTTTGTTTCGTGAATGTGCAGTTAAAATGTATCCATAGAAGACTGTCCTAGAAGGATTGTTAAATCAAAGGAGAAATGCATTCTTAATTTCGTAGATACTGCCACCAGCAATGAAGAGTACTTACTTCTTGGGATACTTTTTGAATAATAGGTAGTTCTAGGGTCGTTACCTCAGGGTCCATAATGTGTATGGCTCTAGGTACTGTGGAAGCACTATTGGGATGATGGCCCTGCGTCGTCAAGAAACAGGTTTAGATGTTTAGATGTTTAGAGGGTGAGGAAATTCATCATGTACTTGAGAAAGATGTTATGGGTGATGAAAAAAAATTTAAATTAGAACCTTCAAAAGGTGAATTTTCATTTTCTCATTTTCTCTCTCCAGATAGAGTCTTTCCCTGTATGGTTGAGATTTTTTTTTTTTAATAAGTAAATTCTTCTTGGACAAAGTCTGCATTATAAAAATTAATTTTAATAATATGTTATGTGAAACTGCTAAAATGTAACAATTTTTGTTCTAAACATTTCTGTTACTAATAACCAACAGTATTTTTTTTTTTCTTTTTCCTTCCAGCCTTTACCGTTTGCTATTCTGCTTTGTACATGGTGAACCACTGCTGCGTGGCCCCGGTGTGCCCACTTGCGTGCCTACAAAGTACCAGATTGAAAAAGCTTCTAGATGGATCCTTTCCAAATTTGGTGTCTTTTCTACAAACTCTGTGCCTCAACAACCCTTTCTAAGTGGTAAGGATATGTACTTAAATAAATAATAGAAATTTGTAAAACAATTTATGGATTGCTTTCTATTTTATACCTTCTCTTTTTACATGTGAAGAATACTTGCACTCTTTTTTGCTAATTAAAAAAAAATCACACCTCAAAATGGTAACATTGAATTTTGAAGGCATCAAAACCTCATTTCCATATTTTGTTCTGGGTACAGTATAATATGTATTATCTATAAAGAATTAACTATAAAAATATGCAGACAACTTCATGTGCTTGTGCTTTATGTACCCTATCATCCTTTAGTGTAAGGCTGAGGTAGTAACTACCATTTCCTATCTATTTAGGTATTTGAATACATTAGGTCAAGAACATCCTCTTCCTGGCAGTGGTAAATTATGTACACACTTATGGAGATGATAAAAAGGTGTGTAATGCCCACTCTTCTTTTTATAGCATGGCACTATGTGTGCCTTTCCATATTCTAACAAAGACGCTAGTTAGCCAACATGTTTTTGAACATCTCTGAGATTTACTTGGAACACATTTCGGGGAGGTGGCACAGAGCAGTAAAGTCGAGCAGAACAAATTACGAAATTGGAGAACTCTGAAATACAGTTATTGACGTAAGCTCATTTTGAGTGCTAGTCAATAAATATTTACCAAACGCCTGCTGATTATGAATGAAAATGTATAAGGACATTTAGCATTTTAAGGGAGTAAGTCACCAAAAGGGAGCCATGGTGTTAGGTGAGGACTCAAGGCAGGGAGGTCGAGGGAGGTATGGTGTGCATTTTAGCTCTGGTTCTGATCGTTAATTGCATTGTGTTCTTGAGTACCAGTTAATTAGCCTTCGTAGACCTTGATTTTCTCATCTGTACAGTGAATGAAGTAAATTAAATGCGGCTCTTTGGTGTTTTCATACACCTAACACTTTATGACCATAATGAACAAATTGATATGCTTTTGTTTTTTTGAGGATAACTTTTCTTTCCTAATGTATCTTACAGAGATGCTTTTAGACTATTTTCTTTAAATTGTGGGATTAGAATAAGATCCTCACTGTCAGAACATTTTTCTTTTTTTTAATTATATTTTATTGATTATGCTATTACAGTTTTCCTGACTTTTCCCCCTTTACCCCCTTCCACCCAGTATCCCCCACTCCCTCAGGCAATCCGCACACCGTTGTTCATGTCCATGGGTCACAAGTTCTTTGGCTACTCCATTTCTTATGCCACACTTTACATCCTCATGGCTATTCAGTAACTACCTATTTGTACTTCTTAATCCCCTCACCTCTTCACTCATTCTCTCCCTACCCACTCCCATCTGGCAAACTTCTGGTAACTAACTACTTTTCTCTTAATTTTAAGAGTCTCTCTTTATCTTTAACCTTTGGCCTTTTAATAATGCTGTGTCTTGGAGTGGGCCTCTTTACATCCATCTTGTTTGGGGCTCTCTGTGCTTCCTGGACTTGCATGTCTGTTTTCTTCACCAACTTAGCGAAGTTTTCTTTCACTATTTTTTCAGATAGATTTCCAGTTTCTTGCTCTTTCTGTTCTCCTTCTGGCACCCCTGTGATGTGGATGTTGGATATCTTGAAGTTGTCCCGAAGCTGCTTATCGAGATGTCTTACCTGATTTATTTTGGATTCTTTTTTCTTCTTGTTGTTCTGGTTGGTTGTTTTTTGCTTCCTTATGTTCCAAATCATTGATCTGATTCTTGGCTTCATCTACTCTACTGTTGTTTCCCTGTAAATTGATCTTTATTTCAATTAGTGTACCTTCGTTTCTGACTGGAATCTTGTTGATGCTGCTGAGGTCCTCACTATCTTCCTTGAGCATGCCTAAAACCAGTGTTTTAAACTCTGCATCTGATAGATTGCTTGTTTATCTCCATTTCATTTAGCTCTTTTTCTGGAGTTTTGACCTGTTCTTTCATTTGGGCCATGATTCCTCATTGTCTCCTCATTTTGGCAGCCTCCCTGTGTTTGTTTGTGTGTATTAGGTAGAGCTGCTTTGACTCCATGTCTGGGTAGTGTGGCCCAATATAGTAGTTTTCCTGGAGAGTCCAGTGGCACAGCCTCCTCTATCACTCACGCTGGGGACTCGAGGTGCGCCCTTCTTATGGGCTGAGTACACCCATCTCTTGTAGTTGAGCCTCGGTTGCTGTTGGTAGATCAATGGGAGAGATTTACCCAGGCCAGTTAGCTGGAAGGATTGGCTGTGACCACTGACCACCAAGCTCCACCGTCTGTGGAGAATCAGCTGTGCAGGGGCAGGGTGGTTGTGCTCTGAAGTGTCTGTAGCTGTCCACTGGGTGTGTGGTCCCTTGGGTTTCCTGGGGTGGTACAGGCCAAGGTTAGCCCCCAGCTGTATTTTGCCTGGGGCCACCCTGCATGAGCTGTAAAGCAGTCTGAGATAGCTGCTACTTGTGCTGGGCTTGGAGATTCCCAGGTGAAGGCAAGCTTTGATTGTAATCTGGCTGCTACTCAGCCTCAAGGAAGCCAGCTGTTGCTTGTTTGATAAGATTCAGGAGACAAGACCAGCCATTCTTCTGGAAAAGAAGCGTGGCTGGGCCTGTAAGTTGGGTGGGGTAGAACCTCTGTGGATCTCCAAGGTAGGTCATACCTTGCATTAGCCAGATTGATGGAGTCTGAGATATGGGACCAGCCTACTAACTCTGTGAGGTGAGGGGCTCAGCAAAGGGACAGTGGCCTGTGCTTGCCCCAATGCCAGACACTTTAGTCTCTCCCTGTATTCCACTGGTGCCCTTCAAGCTGCCACCCTGGTGCTGGAGCTCAGAGGGATCGAGTCTGAGTAGGTGAGTCCGTGTGTGGGTTCCCCAAGAGGAACTGCTTAGGGTTCCAGCAGCCTCCTGCACCCACTCAATCCCCACTGGTATTCACAGCCAGAAATGGTGGGGACTTACCTTCCTGGAACTGGAATCCTGGACTGTGGGGCCTGGTGTGGGTCTGGGACTCCTCGCTCCTGAGATATCCCTCCCGAATTTTTATCCACGTGAGTGTGGAGCCAGCCTGTTTTGTGTCTGTGCCCCTCCTGCCAGTCTGGTTGCATATGGTTTCTTTTCTTTTTTTTATTTTTAGAGAATTTTTTTTAATATATTTTATTGATTATGCTATTACAGTTCTCCCATTTTCCCCCTATTCTTCCCCTCCACCCCCATCCCCCCATTCCCCACCCTTTAGTTTTTGTCCATGGATCATACACATAAGTTCTTTGTCTTCTACATTTCCTATACTATCCTTAACCTCCCCCTGTCTGTTTTCTACCTACCATTTATGCTACTTATTCTCTGTACCTTTTCCCCCTCTCTCATTCTACCACTCCCCTGTTGATGTCCCTCCATGCCTTATATAAATCCCTTTAACATTTCATATAATAAAGGCTGGGTGATGATGAACTCCTTGAACTTGACCTTATCTGAGAAGCACTTTATCTGCCCTTCCATTCTAAATGATAGCTTTGCTGGATAGAGTAATCTTGGATATAGGTCCTTGCCTTTCATGATTTGGAATACTTCTCTCCAGCCCCTTCTTGCCTGCAAGGTCTCTTTCGAGAAATCAGCTGACAGTCTTATGGGAATTCCTTTGTGGGTAACTGTCCCCTTTTCTCTTGATGCTTCTAGGATTCTTTCCTTATTTTTAATCTTGGGTAATGTAATTATGATGTGTCTTGGTGTGTTCCTCTTTGGGTCCAACTTCTTTGGGACTCTCTGAATTTCCTAGACTTCCTAGAAGTCTACTTCCTTCACCAGCTTGGGGAAATTCTCCTTCATTATTTGTTTAAATAAGTTCTCAATCCCTTGGTCTCCCTCTTCTCCTTCTGGCACCCCTATGACTCGGATGTTGGGACGTTTGAAGTTGTCCTGGAGGTTCCTAAGCCTCTCCTCAGTTTTTTGAATTCTTGTTTCTCCATTCTTTTCTGGTTGGATGTTTTTTTCTTTCTGCTGGTGCACTCCGTTGATTTGAGTCCCAATTTCCTTCTTATCCGTATTGGTTCCCTTTAGATTTCCCCTCATTTCCTTTATATTATCCTTCATTTGTTCAACTAATTATGACCATTTTTCTTCCAATCCTGTGAGCATCCTGATTACCAGTGCTTTGAACTGTGCATGTGATAGGTTGGCTATCACTTTGTCGCTTAGTTGTAATTTTTCTGGAGCTTTGATGTGTTCTTTCATTTGTGCCATTTTTTTTTTCCCCTTGGTGCGCCTGTTACTTTAAGGGCCGGAGCCTTAAGTGTTCACCAGGTCTGGGCAACCCACTTTGCTGTGTTGTGACGCTGTTGGTCTGGATAAATGTGACTTCTTTAACTCCTTCAGTTTTCTGTCAGATCTGGCTGTTTTTGATTTTTAAATTGCTGTTTTTCATCTATTGGTTGTGCGAGGAGGCACAGTGTGTCCACCTACGCCTCCATCTTGGCTGGAAGCCCCATAGGTTTCTTTAATTCCGTAGTTGTCAGACTTCCATTCAACTCAATTTCTGACGTTCCTGAGTGATGGCTGTTCTACATTTTAATTGTAATTTTGATGTGGTTGTGTGAAGAGGCGAATCACGTCTGCCTACATCGCCATCTTGACTAGAAGCCCAGAATATTTCTCAATTAACTGTTTTCTTTTGAAGTTGATGTCTTTCTTTTATTCCTTTTCTCACCATGTTCTTGTCCTTCTCTTCTATTGACCACTGGAATTTTTCTTCGTTTGACTCAGATGTTATTTCTCTGTCTCTTGCATCATATCTGTGGTTCTCATCATGTTCCCCTGACCTGGCTAGCATCCACCATTTCATCTTAGTAATTTCCCAGGATCACTACGTCTTAGACCGTGGTTCCAGTGACGGGACCCTGTTCAACCATACAGATGGTGTCTGGGATGAGCTCGGGAGAAGGGTGTGATTCTTCGGTGGGTAGCTGGAACTGAGCAGTGCACCAGCATAAGTTTCCCAGCACCGGAGCCTCACAGCTCTGTGCACGGCCTGCACCACACGCCATCACCTCCTGCCTTAGAGCTCCTCGTCACCTGGCACACTTCCGTTTCTGAGGTCCTGGGGCGTTTCCTGCAATGGCCATCACCCTCTGTTATGTCACACTTTTCCAATCTGTTCTTTGTCTTTGTTATGACTTACAGTTTCCTGACATTTGTTGTTTTTCTAATTGTCGGTCATTCCCTAGCCTCACTAGCCTCCCGCTCACCCGCGCCGCATGGTCACCCTTGCAGCAGCAGCAGCCTACGGTCTCTTGCCTTTTTTATATCCTTGGGCACCTGTTCTACCAGATCTCCAATTTAAGTTAATTTGCCATCTATATTTTTAAAAAATCGTCACCCGAGGATATGTTTATTGATTTTAGTGAAAGAGGGGATAGAGGGAGGGATGGAGTGAAGGACGGAGAGAGAGAGAGAGAGAGAGAGAGGGGGAAATAGAGAGAGATGTTGATGTGAGAGAGAAACATTGATTGGTTGCCTCCTGTGTGCTCCCTGACCAAGGATCGAACCCACAACCTAGGTACATGCCCTGACTGTGAATCGAATCTGCAGCCTTTTGGTGTACGGAATGACGCACCACCCCACTGAGCCACCTGGCCAGGGCTGTACATTCCCCCCCACCCCCCCCCCCCGCCACCCCCAAGTTCTAGCTGCTTGATGTGGTTGAAAAAGGTCTCTGTAAACTGGCTCTTTTCAGAGCGGGCTTCTCACCCTTCCCTCCGAAGACCACTCCTTGTCACTGTCAAGTTGCCCTTTGGGCAATCTAGCACACTTCCTGACAGTTCCTTCTTTCCACTTCAGGTTTACTTTTTGTGTCTGAAGAGATCTTGTGCCTCATTTTAAATTTTTGTTATGGACAATTAAAAACACACAAAAGTAAATAGATTTGTGTAATAAACACCCTTGTATTAATCATTTAATTTCAGTAATTTTAAGTCATGGCCAAATTGTCTCCTACCAACTTCTCTCCCACTCCTGTGTTATTTTAAAGCAAATTTTAGATATCAGATTACTTATTTGGATTTCAGTATGTATTCTTAATGTACAAGAGCTTCTTTTTTAAAAATATAACCACAATACCATTATCATCCTTTAAAAAAGGCAACAATTTCAATATAATCAAATATCCAGTTGGTGCTAATCCTAAATCATGCATTTTTAAGGCAGTTGACTGGATTAAATCAGGGTCTAGATAAGCCCTTTCTCCACTGCAATTGGTTAATTTTTCTCTTAAGGTTTCTCTCTTACCCCCACCTCCCCTTTTTGTCCTTAAAATTTATTTATTGAATGTACTGGGTTTTTGTCCTGTAGATGTAGATGCTTTTGGTTACATTTCTGTGAAGTGATTAAACATACTCATCTATCCTTTGTATTTCTTGTTGATTGGTAGTTGGATCTAGAGACATGCCCAGTTTCAGGTTTGATTTCTTTTGGCTAGTCCGTGTCTTCAGCGAGTGTCTGTCTGGTACAGACAACGTTTGCTGGTCTATGATTAGTTGCTATTTGTGCGCAGTGCTTTAGATGAGAGGTTGGCAGACTTTCTCTGTAAGGGAGCCAATAGTGTATATTTTAGACTCTGTGGGCCATCTGGTCTGCTGTGCAGCAACTACTGAACTCGACCATTGTAATGGGAAAGCAGCCGCAGACAAAATGTAAATGAATGGGCATGGTTGTGTTCCAGTAGAGCTTTGTTAACAAGAACAGGTGATGGACTGTCTGCTTTAAGTCTATTAATTCATTAGGGCTTGCAAGATAGTGGTATTTTAATACTATAACTTTGCTGTTCATATATTTGGTGGAATGCTCTATTTAGAAACTGTTCCTCATGTATTATTTGTTATCTAGTAGTACAGTTTGTGCAGTCATGCACCACCTAACAGTGCTTCAGTCAACAAGGGACCACGTATGACAGTGGTCCTGTGAGATTACAATGGAGGTGAGAATTCCTACTGCCTAGTGATGATGTAGCCATCATTACACCACAGTGCAGTGCATTACTCACGGGTTTGTGGCGATGCAGGTGTAAATGAACCTGTGCTGCCGGGTGTATGAAAGTATAGCAGATGAGATTATGCATAGGACATGATACTTGATAATGATAACAAGTGACTGTTACTGGTTTATGTATTCACCAAACTATACTTTTTATCATTATTTTAGAGTGCACTTTTTCTACTTATAAAAAAAATTTGCTGTGAAACAGTATGCTGTGACGCTAGCAGCAGCCTCATGCATCTTGTATTTACCACATCTCTGGATTGTTTCACTTTCTCTTGCGCTTCATTTCATCTCGTGTTGTTTGCTACAGTAACATGCTGTGCAGACTTGTGGCCTGGGAGCAGCAGACTGCACAATGGAGCCCAGGTGTGTAGGATTTACCCACGGTTTGTGTGTCCAGTTATCCCTTTGTGGGTATTTGTTTCCACCTTTTCTGTCTAGTGTGAGTAACACTGCTATGGTCAGTGATGTTCTGCATTCTGTCCTTGGAAGCAAGTCTCTAAATCTCTCCATACTCCAGACAAGATGAGTGCCCAGGGGTGTGAATACCAGGCGATGGGCCCGTCTCAGAGGCTGCCTCCTACACTGGTTATATTAGCCTTAGTCATTTTTCTCTGTATAATTATTCACCAACTGAATATGCATTTAAGCACATTTATTTTACTTTTGATATTTAATAACTGTTCTAAATGCAATTTTGTTTTATAATTACCTATAATAGTTTCATAGTGTCAAAGTCAAATCCACAAAACAGGGTTTAGTCAAAGGAATCTAACTTCTCTGTTTTCTTTACCCCTCTTCTTTCCCTCCTAAGTAATTATATTCTTTAAGCTTCAGTTTATTTTTCCATTCTGTTATTATTTTTTAATGTAAGCATACCATATATTCATATTCCTCCTTTCTTACATAAATGATAAAATACTACATACCTTGCTTTTTTTAAACTTAATATATATCCTGGAGATCACCCCTTAGTAAAGTACTCATTTCTTTTTACAGTTACATAATATCCCATTGGATGAATAAATAAAACATATTTTATTTAACCAGTTCCCAAGTGATGGGCATTTGGGTTGTTTCTAATTTTTATAAAAGTAATGCAGTGAATAACCTTGTACGTAAATGTCTTTTTATATTTGCCATTATATATTTGGGACAGATTCCTAGATGTGGAATTGAAGGGTCAAAGGGTAAATGAGTATGCAGTTTTACTAGATATTGCCACCTTTATCCTCATAAGAACTACATTTCTTTGTGTTCCCATCAGTAAAGCAAGAGAGTACCTATTTTTCTATATTTAACCTCATCAACAGAACATGTCAAACTTGCTTTTTTTTCCCAAATGGAATTTCATTGCATTGTTAATTTCCATCTCTCACTATGAATATTTGAATATCTTTTTTTAACTTTAAACATTTCTTTTTTATAGACATTTCAGAACCATTTAAGTCAATAGAGAAATCAGCAATGAATTATTTTAGATAATATATTCTTTTCACCTTGAGGTACACTTTGGGCTGAATATCTTTTTATATGGTTAAGAGGCATTTGCATTTTTTTTTCTGTTAGCTGTATATTTCTTTAGCTCTATTTTTTCTAGGTTTGTTGTTATTTTCTATTTTACATGCTGTTTGCACATAGGAATATCAATCTTTTGTCTATTTTTCTTTCTGCCAGTTAAATAGAGGTATTCTGTAATCTGCCTTTAGCTTGCTTCATTTTGCTTCTCATCCCTTTTCAATGTAATGTTTATTCTTCTGGCTCGATGATCTTTCAGTATTTGATGAAGTCACACCTGCAGCTCAGACCTGTCCCACCTTCTTCAAACTCAGCATGCCCTAGGGACAGTTTGACTTTATCCACAAACCTGATCTTTCTCTGTTCCCTTTATCAGGTGATGGCATTACCATTGTCCCAGTTGAGAACTTGAAGTGACCTTTTGTGGTTTATTTATTAATTCAGGAAGTGTTTGTTGAGCACCTACCAGATACCAGGTCTTGGACTGGGCACTATGTAACAAATAGTCATAATCCAGGCTCTCAGGAAATAGTCCGATGGGGGAAAAGGTGTTAATCAAATACATACACAAACCCATGTCTGAATGGGTGGTATTTCAAGGAGAGTTTAAGGGCTGGGACACAAGACTAGATTGGAGAGATGAGGCGGTAGCTTCTTTGAGAAAGTGACATTTATACTGAGATGTGAAGACCTATTATAGTTTGCCTGGTGAAAAAACCAGGGTGCCAGTTTCCAGATACTGGAGACAGTGTGGAAGGATCCTGAGGCAGGAAAGGAGTTGAACTGCTAGGAAATGAAGAGACTGGTTTGGCTGGCGTGTAGGGAGAAGGGCCGGTCACTGGGGCTGTGCTGGGGTAATGGTTGGCTAGGAGCCCGGTTAGGAGGCTGTGGCCGTGGTTCTGAAAAGTGATGGTGCCCCAGTGGTTCCACTGCGAAATTCTTTCAGTTCCACTGCAGTGCTTCGTTCATTCCTTCTGTATTTTTATTTACCTAGTTCAGAAAGTTAACTCTTGACCACTCCTGATAGGTTTTTACACATTGGTCCCACCCCGTTAGTCTCTGTTCCCAATCTCATCCACTCCAGAAGATACTTTTTAGTAAACACAGGTCTGTTCATATCACTTCCTTTCTCAAAGGCTAATGATGGCTACTTTTGTGTGTCATCTTGACTGGGCTATAGGATGCCCAGAGAGCTGGTAAGACATGATCTCCGGGTATGTCTCTGAGGGTGTTTGCAGAAGAGATTGGCATTTGAATTAGTAGACTAAGTAAAGAAGATCCGCCCTCACCACTGTGGGTGGGCGTCATAGTGCCCTGAGGATCCAAATAGAACCAAAAGGCAGAGGAAGGCCAAATTTGCTTTCCCTCCTTGAACTGGGACTGCCACCTTCTCTGTCCTCAGACACTTGAGCTTCTAGTTTCAGGCCTTTGGACTCCGGGACTTACACCAGCAGAACCTCCCCTTCTTCTTCCCCCGCCTTGGCCTCAGGCTGAGAGTTAACCCACTGGCTCTCCTGGTTCTCTAGCTTGCGCTGTATCGTGGGACTTCTCACAATTCCCACAGTGAACCTCCCCTTTCACATCTATAAATATCCTGTCGGTTCTGTTTCTCTGTAGTCTCTGAACCCTGACTAATATACTCCCTCCCTCGCTGTGGAAAAAATGAAAGCCCCTCTGAAACTGAAGTCTTTAGCATTATTTTTAAGCTGCAAGCTCCTTTAAGCAGCCAGACTTGATACTTCTCTACCTCTTTCCTCGAGCCCGTCTTCATCTTCTGTATGATGTCTCTGCCTCCAGAACCCTATCCCCCGCCTTTTTTCCTAGGGGCTCTGCTCAAATCCCGGCTCTTTCCCTTATTTGTCTTAATTCCCCTCAGGCAGGTTGACTTTTAACCCACATACCCTATTTTTTTGTTGTTGATATGTCGGTTCTGAGAGGCATCAGAGTCTGTGTTGTACTAGAAATATCCATCCATGCATTTGGTTTTCATTTTTGTAACTGATAACTCAATAGATGTTTGTTGAATTGTATGAAATTAGGGAGCATTCCCTGTGGTAGATCACTCACTGAAATCTCTTATGAAAGAGACAAGTCTCAAGTCTAATTTTACAAAAGCCTGGTATTGAACCTTTGAAGCGGACCTCATTTAGAGACGGGAATCTCACTTGCCTTTTCAAACAGTCTTTACAGTTCACTGAATACCAAACACTGCTTATATTCTCTTCAGTGGTGTGACAGAAAAATAGGTTTATATGGCAATATCAAAGAGTTCTTACGACTTCCAGGGGAGTAATGGCACATTTAGAGCATTAAACATTTGATGTTTATGGGGGCAGAGAGTGGCCAAATTAATCATGCATATGTAGCATATGTAAATACACCTCTGTTTCTGCCTGAGATCCCTCCTGGACTAAATGTCCACTTGGCTAACTTGCTATCAGTTATCTTGCTACGTTAATTGTGGTCTGCGTGTTGACAAAGATTATTATGCTTGATTCTCATACGTGGTTCTGTTTGTATATTAGGGCCAGCTAGTGTGTGTGTGTGTGTGTGTGTGTGTGAAGAGAAGCATACTGTAATTACTGCCTACACACTTGCAAAACATTATGTTCTCCATCTTATTTTATTCTTAACAGGTCTTCCTATCTTCTTCCCCCTTTTCCTCTCTCTCCCCTTCTTACAAATGAAGCTGTATCAGTTTGTCTAAGTTAATAGAGCTCGGTACTGTGTAGCTGTGCTACATGCATTATGCTGCCTTCTCACGTGAGGTCATTTCTCTGAAATTATAATGGAAATGGGGTTTATGCAGGTTTGGTTTACATGTGATTTTTTTCAGATATTAATCTAACTTACGGTCTCTTTGGATCACCTCTTAGATTAAATGATTATTTTTGTCTTCTAATACATATTGATGAAATAAAAAGGTTGGGATATTTAAATAATTTTGGTTCCATGTGGAATAGGATTTGTTTTGTCATTGGAAATGCAGGAGGGACTAAACCTTTAAACCACAGGTGGCAAACACAAGGCCCCAAGGGTGGAATCCGGCCCTCCACCTTGTTTTATCCAGGCCAGCACCTTGTTTCTACCTGGTGGTAGCAGTGCGCTCTCGCTTAACAGGTTAAGCGCGGAGCCAGTTTTCCTGGGCTTTCCATTAAGGTGGTGGGCTGGCGACCGCTTGGTGGGTGTTGAGTTAGAATATAAACAGGTGCACAATGGTGCAGCCAGTGCAAAACTTCGTTAAAATTACATTTATTTTTTAACCTTGATATTGCCGGTCCCACCCACTGATGTCGCCCAAACAAAAAGTCCACTGTCAGTCCCCAGGGACTAAAGCCGCGCTTAATGTGTTAACTGTTAAGGAGTAATTTATATGGTCCTAAAATTACATTCGGCCCTTTGAAAGCAACCTCAAGGCTGATGTGGCCCCCAGTGAAAATGAGTTTGACACCCCTGCACCTTTTTTATAAAAGTAAATTTCTCAAAATCATTTTTCAAATTTCTGGTGTTCCAACAATGTTAAATTAATTAAAAATATTTGGGTTGGATTATTGGATTGACCAAAAAGTTCGTTTAGTTTTTTCTGTACAATGGCTCTTGTAGCGCTTAATTGTATTTAACTTCATTTGAAACAATTTTTAGATTGTATTGTGACAGCTATCATATCAGAGTGCATTTAAAAAAACATCAAAATTGGTGAATTTTTGTGCAGCCATTTCAATATTGAAGATGGAAGAAGACATTTTCAGCATATTATGCTTTATTATTTCAGGAAAGGTAAAAACGCAACTGAAACACAAAAGACATTTGTGCAGTGTATGGAGAAGGTGCTGTGACTGATCGAATGTGTCAGAAGTGGTTTGCGAAGTTTCTGGTACTATTGACATTTTGGCCAAATAATTTTTTGCTGTGGGGCTGTCTTATGCCTTGGAAGATGTTTAGCAGCACCCTGGCCTCTACCCACCAGGAGCCTGTAGCAAGGGATAGCCAACATATGTAAAATATCCAAACCATGAAAAATATGTCTTTTATTTTATGGAGAAAACTAAATGTACTTTTTGGCCAACCCAATATTTTAAAGTTAAAAATGTCCTAGTGGAAATTTTACATGAGTTTGCTTAGATTAAATTAGGACATTAAATTTAGTTTCTGAAATAAGATTTAAAAAAAATTCTTTGAAACATTAACTAGGGCAAGTGCATATAGGTAAGACTCAAATATCATTCGGTACTGTGATCTTCAGACTGCATTTAGTTTGGAGTAATGAAAGTTTTATTTTTAAAACCGAGAATGTATAAAACAAAAAATGTTTCATGTGACTTACGGTTTGACAGGTTTATGAAAGTCTTAAAAGATGAAATTGTCATGAGTGCAATTCTGCATTCCACATGGGATTTATGTAACTAGCAGGGAGGGTGAAAAAACCCGATGAAGCGGGAGAAATGACTCAGTTCCTCACTTTGTGCTTTCCGCGTCTTACTTCCTCTTGTTTCAAATCCTGCGTGAGTATATTATACCTTCAAGTATAATTATGACATTAACTCAGAAGCCTGATACATTAAATGACAAGCCTTTGTTGCTTTGTAATAACTGTTTGTACCATAGTGGGACTTTGATCAACCCTTTTTCTTCAGGACAGTTTAGGGGGTGGTCCTGGAACGGGGTGGGTCACACCACACTACAAATTCCTTAAGGTCACAGCCCAGGTCTGATTCATTGTTTGTGTCCTTCCTTGCCTAGGTTAATATGCAGTTGGGCTCAGTGAAGGTAGTAGAATTATGTCCATTTTTATATATTATACTGTACCTGGTGTTAGATTTCTGGAAAGTTTAATTTTTTTTCTTTATTCTGATAAATGTTCCAGTTCACATTTGGCCTTGTTATAATTTGAATGTGTGCTAAACTTCTTCAGGGGAAGAGGAACAAAACCATTGATTGTTGGTTGGTCCGGAGATAACACTCAGAAGATATCATTCTGATGACCCTGAACTCTGCTAAACTAAGTCAAGGACCAAATAGTCTTTCAACATAAAGCAGAAATAAAGGAAAAAAGGCATGCAGGGACACAGGAAAAAAAGGATGATTTAAATGAGTGGAGGGAAGTTTTGTTTTAAACTAGTTACAGCGATTGTAACTCTTACACTTGGTCAGGTTTTCCCGATAATGTAGAAACTGCTGACAGAGTTTTGCAGCTGATTGTGTTGTCACAGCGTTTAAACTGAGCGTCCATCTGTGGGAAACAGGTTGAAGATTATTTTAAGTATTCTGGCTGAAATGGGAATGCCATTTTTTAAATAAAGTTGTTCTTGGACTCTTTAATTAATGGCGAGATGTTAATGGAGGATAATTGAATTTAGTCTTACAATAAGCATCTCTGTGATTTGTTGGCCATAATATGATTTTTCCTTTCCCTGCCTAGTTTTTACTTTTGATAGGGCAAATTTATTCTTTCTTCATGAGGTGTTGAGATGAATTGTGTGTTAATTATGTTTAATGGTCCTTATTTGAGAGGTCTTGAGCTTTAGTTCTGATGTTCATAATCAATATAAAAACATATTGAAAATGTAATTGCATTTTAATTTGAGAACTTTATTTCATAAAACTCCATATAACCGCTTATTCCTTTAAAATATAAAAGAATCCAGATGTGCAGTATTGCTGCGCTCATTTACTAGCTTCGTCAGTTTCCACAGCAGCAACATTGAACATTTATAGAAATCAAGGGTTTGTTTGGGTTAAAATGAAGTTAATGTGTGTAAAACACCTAACCTAGTTTCTCACACATAGTAGGCTGTTAGTAATAAGTGATGGTTGTTATTATTGGGTACTTAATGAATTTGGCTTTCTAGGGAACCATTTTTAGGGTGCAGTTCTGAATTCTACCCTCCTCCATTGGTAATTCATTTAGCCTGACTTAGCCACTGTGAAGAACAAAGCCAGGGCTTACTGGCTTTTGTGTGCAAGTCCTTTCAGAGTTACTAGATGTCCTGGAATGGGATGGAATAAGCTTTGTGGCATGTTCTATATGGTCATCAATAGTGACCAAACTGATTTGGAATGTTGTTCTGTTACTGACTTCGAAACATGTTCTTTTCCATACAAAAGATGTTGATCTGAATGAATTGCTTATTACCCTTTATTAAGTTAGAATGTGAAGCACTGTCAATCAATGTAAACCTTACCAGACACAATACTTTCTTTCATAAACATGGGGAGGAGGCAATCCCAAGATAACCATTGTTGGGATGAAGCCTGGTGCTGTTATGTAACTTGAGAAAGAGGGTGTGTGATAGCACCCAACTTTGGAGCCTGTCACGTTGGGAAGTTACGTCTTGGAGGGTTACGGTGATGCCATCATGTGTACTAAGCCATAATATGTTACATAAACTCTTTTAATCAACAGCTCACCAGCTCCTCAGAGAGAGGCAAAAATCTATTTGTGTAGTTGTAGATTGTTGCCCCGGTTAGTCTCTGGCAACAGAGGCTGTGGGAACCACTTCTGTGGCAAAATCTTTTCTGACCCTCCTCCTTTTAAATTGATGACTGTCTCCCTTGTTCCTGATTGTAGCTTGAGCATGTTTAGGCAACTTCTCTCAAAGCACCTTAAATGTGTCACTGCATATATCTCTCTTCTAGCTGGCCTATAAACTCCTGGATGGTGGCAGATGGTGACCCTGTGTAAGGATCAACTTAGCACAGGTTCTGGGAGTTTGGCATTGACCCTCAGCCGCTGTTAAGTGCATGTCTCCCATCGCTTGAGATGACAATATTAACTGGCCTGATTATTGTATACATTGTGTTTGACATTATCTCTAACAATTCTTCAATGAATGGCCTGTAGAGAGGCTAATCCCTTCCTGTATCCTGTACCACCCCCATCATTCCCATTCTTATTTTTTCCTCTGCTAATGCAAGTTCTCCATTTCCTTTCTTTCTTTCAAGGAACAATTCAAGTTCTTCTCCCCAACAGTAGGGCCCATTCAAGCAAGGTGTCCCTCACTTGATGACCTCTGGCCTTAGCTAGCCTTAGTGGAGATCCCCCCACCCCCACTCCCCATCTCTCTTTACAGTGAGCATCCAATACCTCTGGCACCTCTGGTAGAAAACTTGCCCTATAGTGCTGGTCTTTAGTAGTTGGGCTAGTGGCCTGTTGACCTGCCTTTCATGTTCCTCGTAGCCCTGGTCCCTTAGGAGGCCTAGTAGGGAGAGGGAGTAGCTGCCCCTCAAAGGGAAAGGAAAGTCCTTGTTAACCATCCTGGAGGCTCTCGTGGAGTCAATAATGAAGAAAAGATGGTTAGCAAACATTTGGTAAGTCTCAAGATTAGTTTCCTCTTACGGAGTTTCCTTTAAAAGCACCGTTTTCCCAATTGGTTCAGTATCTGATTCATTTCATTCTAAATACATTTCACCCCTCTGGGAAAAAGATATGTGGATATCATGGATTTCCAAGAAATCTCATCCTAACAGGTGATATTGTCCTATAACGTCGCCTAGTTGGAAGGCAGCAGGTTCTAATTTAAAAGCAGACATTTATGAGTTATCCCTGTCATTTGTGCAGACGCGTTACTGTGAGGGAGGAGGCAGCTTGGTTGGATGTGGTTAAGAACAGACGAAGTAGCCCCAGTATCATCTCCAAGGGCCTCAGTAGCTTCTCCTTTTATGATCATCTCAATTGCTCCTAAACTATTAGTAAGGAGGAGGGGAAACGCCTTCTTATAGTCTGGGGAGCTTGCTTCTGTTTCTTTTCTCTTCTTGAATCCCATTTCAGTTCTCTGTAACTCTGCTTAAGCCAGGGCTTTTTTTTTAAACAATAAAAACAGACTCCTCTACAGTAGTTTCCTAGCAAGACCCTATTTAGTAATTCCATTGTTTGCCTCTCAGGCACTAGTAGATATTATATTGTATATTAATTGGAATAGGTCAGAATAGCTAGGACCACATGTTCAATCAGTTAAACTAAATTCCTTTGTGAACCCATCAGGGTCCTGGAGAGGGTTGGGGAAATCTTTGGGTAGATTCCTTATTCTGTTCTAGTCCAAGGAATGTATACAATTTCTGTTTCCCCTCTGCCTGAGACTGGTCTTCCTGGTTTTCTATTTTGAGTGTAATTTACCTGTGCTTTTTCTAGGAGCTTCTACTAGAAATTCCAATCAAGACAAGGTTCCTATGCATTCAGTTTAATTTTAGAGCTGCCTTTTTCTAATTTTGCATGTAAAAATCGATTTTGGCATCAAAAGAGCTATATTTGGGCCATCTTAGTTAGGTTGATACCACTTCTACTTAAATCTTCCCATTTCTATAAGTTCTTGCAAGTAAAGGCTTCAATTGTATGTCTGCGGTATTACTGGGTGCTGGGGTCTGGGTGTTTCTGGCCTTGGACACATGATTTCCCATGTTGATTCTAGTTTTATTTTGAGATCTATAGAGTTTGAATAAATTTCTAAGGATACTGTGTAGTGGGTTGAAGTGTACTGCTTGTGGGTTGGGCTTCAAGGGGCTGTCACCACCTGAGTCGTCTCAAACCCTCTTCTGTGTCTTGGTTTCTCTCCCTGGCTATCTAATACAGCCGTGAGGACTTGGAGCACTGGGTAACTAACCTTTATGTGTGTGTCACCGGACGAGTCAATTTAATTACAGTTGAGTCGGAATTCCCTTTGGGACCTCTGCACATCACGCGGGATACCTTGGATACCTCCACAGAGATTCTTAGCTGCCTAAGAATACCTGAGGTTTGATTTGGAGGGAGGAAGTGCCCCTTACCTTCAGAGCCGAATGAGTTCAGCCTCTCATTTATCCAGCAAAAGGTTTTGTTCCTACTCTCAGCAATTCCAAGTGAAAAGCCTGAGTTAAAAATTAGCCACCCATTTTTTTTCTCCAGTCCTTAGTTATTTGACCATTATCTTTGGCCTAGGTTCTCTCAACATTTACGTCCACCTAGAGGATTTCAAAAAAACAACTCAAAGAAAGTCAGCGTCTTAACTTAAAACAGGTAAAAGGGAGGTCTGGAGTACCAAGGAAAAGTCACCCAAGTCTGTACCCAATCCAAAGTGAGGAGCCTGTAGGGCACAGTGGGCCTCTGATGGTACCTGGCACTGGTCCAGGCCTGCATGGTGGTGTTGGGTGGGCTTCTCCGGAATCCTGCCATACTGCGGCACGATAAGGCAATTGGAGTCATGGTAAGAGTGTCTGCATCACAGCACCCTAATGTTGGCACGAGAACAGCACCAGGTTTTAGACTGTTGGAATCAGACTGGACCTTGGCTCAGCAACTTCAGTACTTGATTTCGGGCTAAGAAAGAATTCAGGGCCAAGACTCAAACTGTAAGAGGAAGTTTATTTTGAAAATCACAGTTAGAAGTGAGCTGTAGAAGAGATGGGCTCAAGAAACAGGCAAAAGAACCGGCCAGTAGAGCCTAGGAGACAGAAGGGTAAAGGAAACATGTGGGGGTGGGGTAGTGGAGAGGGGGCAGGAAAGGCCTGGGTGAGCTCCTAAGAGGGAGAGAGCGCTGGGTCCTCTGTCCTAAGGGCTTTTAAGAGTGGAGATTTTAGGGGAGGTCCCAGGGGAGGATCTCAATATACTATTCATCAGTTTTCCAGGCATGTCTATTCAGGGTTGTGGTGTCCAGTGATTGGCTGGCACCAGGCAGGGGCTCATTAGTCAGTGACGCTGGTCCTTCTGTCAGCCATGGCATTGCATGTCTGGTTGTGCTGCTTTTCTGGGCCTGGAGCTGAAACACAACTGAGCCCTAGATGCTATTCCTAGGGGTTAGTACTTAAGGGAGTGGTCATGCAAGGGCCCACATGAAAGTTGAATGAGGCCATTGGTCTGCCTTTCGTTCATCCTCTAAGGGGATCTCCCACATGACCAGCGGCTTGCCTGTGGACGAAAGGTCAGGGGAAGGTCCTAACTTCGGATCAGCGATATGAAAGGTCAGGGCCCTAAACCGCATGCCCAGGTATATTCCAGGGGAGAAAGGTCACCCTGGGGGCGGGGTCCTTGTTTTCCTCATCTGCCCCTTGCTAGGCACCCAAGGGCTTTCCCACCCTGGTGACCTTCTGTATTTGGCCTATCAATCGGCCTTGGTCTGCTCTTGTCTAACTGCCTCCCACATCAGGATTGACTTTATTGTACTTATTACAAGCAGTTTTATTGTGATTTAAAATTAGAAGTCTTTTCCGCAGACTCCTGGTCCGCCACCCCCACCCCGCACTTCAATTATACCATAATAGTTTATTGGCAGTTGACGTATACAGGAAAAAACTTCAATGTCATTGAGATTTTCTTTTGGAGAAAACTCCCTTCTAAGACAAAAGCAGAGACTTTTTGAGCTAAGAACTGCTGGACTGTAGAGTACTATACGTCATGATTGAGTTATGACAGTTTTATATTTTTCATCCTGCACTCTTATTTTTCTTTGGTACTGGGCCTTTGTGTTTCTTCTTTCCTTGCTCCTTGCTAATAATGTCATTAAGCAGGCACAGTAAAAAAGTTAGTAATTTAATTTGATTCTGAATTTTAGAATAATTTTACAGTGAATTGTTTTTATACCTTTTATAGACAAAGTAATGAGAGTAGTATTTGTTTTGTGATATATACATATTATATACACACATATGCATATATAATATATATGTTGACATTTTTATACTTAGGAATTTTCAAATAATATACAACAGCGTTGATTTTTACATTTAATAGTATGTGGAAAACATTTGAATGAAACCTTTACATTTATGCTTAATTAGCATATTATTAGTTGAATTTAGTCTTTATTATTTTTGTGAAAGCCAATTTGCAAGACTTTGTGGGAGATGTAACAGTAAACTTCTTACCCTTCAGGGACTCATAGGACCACAGAACTTTAGAGCAGGAAGACACCTAAGAGATTGTCTTTTTTTTGGTGCGTTCAAGCAGCAGTCCTCCGATTCCTGCCCACTCAGCGTCTCCTGTGCACGGCTCCCCACGCCCCCAGATGTGCATTGATGTCGTCTTCTGTGTGGGGGGGAGAGGCATGCAAGCATATGGATGACTGGGTGGCATGAAATGTGTAGCTCTCAGGTGCTCTCTTCTGTCTCATTTGTTTGGTAAGCAGGAGGAGATGCACGCCATTGTTTTCAGGTTAGTTTTTTAGTCCAGGGATTTAAAACTGTGAAGTCAAGAAATGATTTAAGTGGGTACTGATTAGAATATAAAACTTAAACTGTCCTGACTGGTGTGGCTCAGTTGGTTAGGTCTCACCCCGCAAAGCCACAGGTCCCCCAGTTTGATTCTCAGTCAGGGCACGTGCCTGGGTTGCGGGTTTGGTCCCTGGCCAGGGCACGTACGAGAGGCACCCAGATTGACGTTTCCCTCTCACTTTGATGTTTCTCTCCCTCTCTTTCTCCCACCCTTCCCCTCTCTCTAAAAAAATTAAATATGTACAATCTTTAAAAAAACTTAATACTAATATGTATCACAGATTATTTCAAATGTATCATGTGGGTGTACTTATACTGGGTTGTTATATAAAATGTATTATACATTTATATAAAATGTATTTTTCTACTGCAGTGAAAAGAATTTGGTAAACATGTGTCTAATCTATCCATTTTACCCTTGCTTTCAAGCTGGGAGCAGCCATTGAGCCCCATACTCCTAGATATGTTATTCTTTTTGCTCTGTTCTCTTGCCGTCATGACCTGACTCCAAGGTAAAGTAGTTTCTACACAGGTGGAAATATACAAGATGATATGTTCCCACAGTACATCTTAATAAAAGACGTACAGCAAGGTAGTTTTTTAATTATGCTGGTTTTGTTTGCATGCCTCTGGATACAAATACATGCTTTGATGGATCTAACTGTTAGTCTGCAAGTATTGTTTATGATGTGCCTAACTTGGTACCAAGATGTGATTTAAGCACCAAGAGAATTTGGATTATTTAATGCTAGTACATAATAAAACTACTTATCAAATATTCATGTGGGCACATACAGAGGCATGATTGTATTCTTGTAGTGCACAATATAAATACTAATATTGTTTTGGAGAATCAGCATGGCATGCTGAAGGCACGGTTTGGAAAAAGGCATTGTAGTATGTTTTTGTCTGTGGGAATTACTGGCAAATGTAATTGAGAGATTCTAAATACTGAAGTTGTTTACTTCACTTTTTAATTTGGCTTAAATGTTTTTGTTGTTTTTCTATTTTTTATTTTTAGTAATCACTGAATTGTTCTTGAAGACCTATGGTTGAAGCTAAACCATAATTGTTTTATGAATTTTGATAATTATATCTTTTTTTAAAGATAAAAAATTCCTCTCGCTGACGATAGTTTAAAAGACATTTAAACAGAACAGTGGATGGAACGTTCACGTGCCCATTCCACAGCTCCAACATTTATCAACTCTGTTAACCTCCACCCAGTCACTTTCCTCAGTTCCCGATTATTTTGATGCACTTCCTCTATCATACAGCATCATCTGTAAATATCTTAGGACGTATTGCTGAGGAAATGAGGACTTCTGTTTTTAGATAAACGAAGTAGAATCTTAGGAACCTTTCTGAGGAATGTACTAAAGTTACGAGTACTCGAATTGCGTTTGGCGTGTCAGGGTGACACAGAGGATAAATGGAGAAAGAGAGATACCTGATAAGCAGTTTACAAAAAAAGAAAAGAAAGGTTACAGTGCAAAAGCCAATTAATAGCTTTTACGTGCCCCTGGAGAGAAAAGGGAGAAATTGGTATTTGTGTACACCTAGTACGTATCTGCATTGTATACAGTCAGTGGGGGAGTAAAGCCAAGTGCACTTTATACCATCTGAGGTGGACATTCTATTTCTAGACTTTGTCATGAGAGGAAAAAGACCAAAGATGTGTGCAAAGACTGCATATGAAAATGTTCACGGCACTATTTGAAGAATTCAATCTAATGCTTAATGATGGAGTGATGAAATACATATAATATATTTATAAGATATTGTAATATTTTTAACCACTGGAAATGATATGATACCAGTGTTCTAAAATGTTTAATGCATATTAAAAATACCTGAAAGAAATTAACCCAAATATTAGCATGCACTAATAGTGGCTATCTCCAGGTTTCGAATTATGAGTGATATTTATTTTTTCATTTTTTGGAGGGGGAGGGTGTTGCAAATTGAGTACTTACTTTATGTTAAGCACTATTTACACTTCTCACTATAGCCCTAAGAGATTTTGTAGATGAAGAAATAGAGGCATAGAGCGGTTAAGTACTTTGATAATTTGAGTTTCTCCAAGTATATTTTTTGCTTCCAAATGTAGTTTTATCTCCAAGAAGACATTATAAATAATATTTTTGTTATTCTATAAAATATATGGTGGATATTGTAACATTAGTAAAAATATTTGTAAATTGATGGGTCACATTTCATCTTCTAAACATACTATGATTTTTAAAATCGGTCCTTTGTTCTGTGCCGTGCCTCCCCCCGCAGCATCCCGCTTAGAGGAGTGATGGTCCAATGAGCATCTTTGTAAATAAATCTGGACGGGCTTTTCTGGTTATCTCCCCAGGGAAAGCTCTCAGAAGTGGAATTATTGGGTCAAAGAACATAAACATTTTAAAGGCCTTTGATACAAGTGGTGAGATTGCAGGTGACAAATGATCATTCCTCCTTAACTTTAGAGAGGTGGTTCTGGCGCTATAAATTTTGGGAGAAATAGGTCATCTAAACATCAGCAGGGATTTGTGCTTTCATAGTTGCTCTTGTAAAAGTCCAGTTTCTCTGAGCTTGCTGAGACAGAAAACACAAAGAAAAAGAGGAGAGACATACTTTGGAGATTAAATTGCTCTGTGACCTTGAGCGGCTACTTCTTCCTTTTTTTCTGATTATCTTAAAATTTGGGTTAGCCCAGATTTTTATTGCAAATTGTCTTATGGAAATACACAAAGTATACATATCAAATTTACATGAATTTGCTTTGATGTTTGATTTTATAACTCAGGCTCATAATTAGTTAGAGCAATTTCCATTGTATAACTTACAAATTATACCTGTAAAAGGTGTAACACATTGATTAGAGATGATAATGACCATGGAAAGAGTTTTAGTATTGCATTTTTAAATAAAAACTACAGTTTCTCCTTATGGGTCACTTATTTCCTTTTTGTGACTAGAAAGAAGAGAAAATTTTTTGGTAATTAATTGATGTTCTCTGTGAAATGGTTGAGCTTTTATTGTGGTTTCTCTTGAGCACGTTTTCCTTTAGAAGCTCCTGTAGGCGACTTCTACAGACTTTGACTGGAGATTTGGGCAGGGAGAGAAGGGTTTCTGCTTAAGGGGTTCAAGGAATAATTAATGAGATCCGAAAATTCTCCTTTGTAGCTACCAAAGAGGTTAGGATTGAATTTTCTGGGAAGACCAAGATTCATAAAGGGTAATTTGACATTCTAGAAATTTGAGAGTTACGAAGGCGATAAAAAGAAAACATCCTATTGAAATTTGAAAGCAGTAAGTATTGTAATGGAAAGAATACTACTTTTTACTATGAATAGTAATTATGAAACTATTTTTTTTAAAGATTTTATTTATTTATTTTTAGAGAGAAGAGAAGGGAGGGAGAAAGAGAGGGAGAAAGCAATGTATGGTTGCCTCTCACATGGCCCCCACTGGGGACCTGGCCCACAACCCAGGCATGTGCCCCGACTGGGAATCGAACCGGGACCCTCTGGTTCCCAGCCCGCGCTCAATCCACTGAGCTACACCAGCCAGGCCAATTATGAAACAATTATAGGTGGTAGGGATGGAAATTTATGCCCAAGGAAGATTTTAACCAAGGGTTTTTAACTCATAATCAGTGATTGGATTAGAGTGGTTCATAACCTTGCAAAGTTAGGTGTAGGTGTGTTTTGGAAAGAGAAGTGTCCAGTGCTTTTTTCCAAATTTTTAAAGGAATGACTCCAAAAAGCCCAAGCTAATAGTAGAATAGACTATAAGCTCTACAAAGCTAAGAATGTTTGTCTCTTCTATTCTCTCCTTTGTCCCTGGTTCCTGGTACATAGTTCTGCTCAATAAATATTTGTCAGATGTGTGGCTTTTGTAAATCCGTGTGTGGCATAGTTAATAGCTGTGGGTTTTTAGAAGTTAGCGATGGGAGCACATTCCGGATTGGTGTGGTGGTTGTCTTACAGGTCAGCTTCTGCATTTGTCCAAAAAATTTCTCTTGATATTTAAGTTGAGATGAGTATGTAGGTAGAGAATTTGTATGGTAATTTTGTGATTGAATTGATTTCTTTTTTTTTTTTAACATGGAAATATAATAGGAAGATTATTCTAACCAATGCATATTCATTCACCAGTATATTAGAAAATACTCTGATGCTGTTTTGGTTTGATTCAATGAATGAAACCTTAATAGAAAACTTAAATTTGTGAACGGAAAGTTTTGCTAATTGCATTCATTAGATCAAGTAGTATGACAATAACTGCAATTCTGGCTAAAAATATAAAATCAACAAAATGTTGACAAATTTACCTGCAGGGAACATTGCTTTATCAGCAAGAGAGCTAGATTTTTGCAGTGAAGCCCAGTCATTCTAGCTCAGTATCATTATACAGCATTTTCAGCAGGTGATACATTGTGTAATCTGTGAGTTCATTAGTCAGCGTAATAAGTTTGTGTGCTCTTTAAAACTGAAGTTTGAGAGAAGGTTAAAATGCAAGTCTATTTTAAATATTGTAAAATTATAGCCTTTCTAAATGAGAATGAGTGAATTTCTAGAGATTGGAGTGTGATGGAACCAGTGTTGTTTTGTAAATCAATTTCTTTGTTAATTAAAGGGATGATTGTAAATTTTTTATATTAATGATTTTTACTAGTCAGACACAAAAGTTACTTGAAAAATTGTTTGCTGCCTGCACTTAATTATTTGTGAGTAGATTTTTTTACTTTTTATATAACTTTTGGCAGAGGAAAAAATTATTGCTTTTTTGTGTTTTCCATAATTATTTTGCTATTGTGAATAGGAGCTATGATTACTTTAAATTTATTTAAAATAAGTTGTATCCTTACTCTAAAAGGCTGTCAGAACATTTGCATCATTTTGGTCTTTTGCATTATTTTAAGAGGCCTTGTAAAATACCCAGAATAATTTTTATAGAAGGGCAGGAGTTTGCCTTCATAGATCCTGTATCTTGCCATATGGTTTCTTTCTTTAGTTGAAGTATGATGAATTTATAAGGTCATGCCACATGTTTTAGCATTCAACTATAAGTATAAAATACATTTTGAAGTCAGATTTAGAATTTTGATCTTTTTTTTAAAGATTTGATTTATTTATTTTTAGAGGGGAAGGGAGGGAGGAAGAGAGAGAGAGAGAGAGAGAGAAACATCAGATCAGTTGCCTTTCACAGGCCCCCCCAACTGGGGACCTGGATCACAACCCAGGCATGTGCCCTGACTGGGAATTGAACCGGGGAACTTTTGGTTTGCAGGCCAGTGCTCAACCCATGGAGCTATACCAGTTGCTTTATAGTTGGGATATTTGAAGTAATTTAGCTTAATCTTTTACTCAGTGAGATAATTCTTTCTATAGTGTTTCTAATAGTCTTTGCCTAAAAGCTCAGTGATCAGTGACTTTTCTTTATGAACCAGCCTTTTCATTAATTATGCAATAATTAAGTTGTTATTCGTTCTGTTCAACTCGAATCTACTTTGTGCTAGGCACCATAACTTCCTTGTTCTGCTTTTTAAATTATGAAATACGCATACAAGTATTGAAAATATTATAATGAACATCACCAAGATTCATTTACTCCTAATTTTTGCTTTATTTGCTTGAAATTACTATTTTGTATTAATGTATTATCAGATGCGTGTATGTTGTTCTCATTGAATGAATGTACATTAAATTTGTGGCACTTCTGTTCTTTATTATTCTAGTAATTGTGTTCAGAAAGGAAATATGGTTAATGTGTTATGTGAACACCTGTTCAATTTTCTCTTTTGCTTTCTGTCCTGAAGCGTGAGGCAAGACTCTCCTTGAAGGACCTCAGTTGACCTGAGATCCTCCCCAGTACCAGAGCTGGGCCACTGTTCCCTTTATTTATTTATCATGGAAGCTTCTAGATCATTACTCTTACTGCAGGGTTAAAGCCTTACTCCTTCAAAACTTGTGCTATTTGGCAGTTTATAGCCTTCTCTTCAGTGTTGTCAAATACCAACCGACCTCCTCAAGTCACTCTTAATTTATATGACTGTTTTCTTTTAAAATAAGAATCAACATCACTGATCATGTATACACCATAACCACATTTGCCTAACCTCTCAAAAATATTAGTATAAAAGTAGTAATAAAACTACTCTTCCTGTGGGTAGAATATTCTCCAAGTTAATCAACTGAAATGAAAATAAAAATGAATTCCATGTTAAATAACATGTATGAAGACAAGATGAAAAGCTACTGGCATCAAAAAGAAAAACAAAACCAAGACAAAAACAACGAGAAAAACCCATCCCTACTAAAAAATGATTATAACCTGTAAAGAAAATCAGAACTATAAATGAAACATTTTCCAGGGATGGTAACCAAAGACATGTTTATTTTATCAAAAGTGAAAGTTGAACCCTGGCTGGTGCTGCTCAGTGGATTGAGTGCTGGCCTGTGAACTGAAAGGTCACTGGTTCAATTCCTGGTCAGGGCATATGCCTGGGTTGCAGGCCAAGTCCCCAATTAGGGGCATGTGAGAGGCAACCGATCCATGTTTTTTCTCCCTCTCTTTCTCGCTTCCCCTCTCTCTGAAAGTAAATAAATAAACTCTTTAAAAAGTGACAGTTGAAAATAGGAAGGTTGTACATCTACTAAAGAGGTACTGAAAATTTTAGACATATTTTGGGAAGCCTTAAAATGACACAGTGATCTATCAGTGTGGTTACAGAAGAGTGAACATCTTTAGAAAACATGGCATTAGCTCTTGCTATGTCTGAACAGAAGGTTTTTCAAAAGTGAAGCAAACAAAAGGCTTAAACATGGTGGTACAAATCAGTCCTAGAGGAACTTGTTGCAGGATCATAAAACTGCCTTGTACTCCAGTAGCATTTGGTTTTGTCCTTAAAGTAGAGGTCCCCAAACCTAGCCCCACCCCTCCCGGACTGCACAGCAGGAGGTGAGGCAGCAGTGAGCGAGTGAAGCTTTGTCTGTATTTACAGCAACTCCCCGTGATCGCATTACTGCGTGAGCTCCGCCTCCTGTCAGATCAGCGACAGCATTAGATTCTCATAGGAGCGTGGACCCTACTGTGAACTGCGCATGCGAGGGATCTAGGTTGGGTGCTCCTTGTGAGAATCTAATGCTTCTGACCTGAAGTGGAGCTGAAGTGGTGATGCTAGCACTGGGAGCGGCTGCAAATAGTTTATCGTTAGCAGAGAGGTTTGACTACACAGAGACCATAATAAATCAGTTGCTTGCAGATGCAGATCATAAACCAACCAGTGAGAAGCAAGTGACAATTAAGCTGCATCTGGTGGCAGGCTATAAAGCCACCCCCTCCCTCCATGTCCGTGGAAAAATCATCTTCCACAAAACTGGCTGGGGACTGCTGCCTTAGAAGGGAGAGTAAAAAATAGCTTAAATTTCGTTACAGACCAGTGCGTGACTGTAGTAGTGTCCCCACTATCCACAGAAATGATACGCTATTTGTCACATAAGCTTTATTTTCTTTGAGGGAGGAAATGATTCCAGGAACCTAAGATAAAATAAAGTATCAAGATTTATGGCAGAATTATAGATATGTTGTTAGTAGATTCAGAAATACTTGGTGGGGCAATCAAAAATCCCAGTAAGCCTGAATGAGTTGGGTTATAAACAAGTGCATATGAATTAGTTTTTTGTTCATATTTAGCATTTTTTTGGCTTCAAAGTTTTGGTTTCAGTCATGATTTAGTTGGTTATGCCTGTGCATCAGTGGAATATCATTATATTTTCCAATTTGGCTAAAGGAATTTCAAATTAAGTTTAAGTAAACAATATTTTAGAGAGTAGTTAGTCCTTTCTGATGGGTTGAGGATTAAATTTATTAAACAGAAAAAAGAATAGTAAGAAACCAGTTTGATTTAAAATGAAGTTTGAGTTTCAATGCCAGATTTAAAATGTGACGTATTTAAATGAAGAAATTCCAAGACCTTTAATGGTAATAAAAACATGGAATGTGCACAATAATATGTGTGAGTTCTTATATATGGTAAAAGGATAACTCCTGGTGGCCATTAGTTTCATTCTTAGTAATCATCAAATTATTCCAGATATGGTACATAGTTTATAACCCATGACTCCCTTAGACTTATTATAATCAGACTTTGAAAAATATGTATCCCAGACATTTTCTACAGATGGGATAAATATTAGGCCCTGTGGCTATATGAACTATTTTGCAAATCTTTTTATTGTAGTGAATAAAAGAAAATATTAATTGTATTATTGAATAATTAAGGTACTGATGTATTGGTTCGATCATTGGCTATTAAAAGCATTAACTTGGCGTCTGCCCGTGAACCAAAGGATTGCGGGCACTTGCCTGGGTTGCAGGCCAAGTCCTCAGTAGGGGGCGCTTGAGAGGCAAACACACATTGATGTTTCTCTCCCTCTCTCCCTCCCTCCCTCCCTTTCCCTCTCTAAAAATAAATAAATCTTTTTTAAAACTTTGCTTCAAAAATATCACAACATTGGGTGGGTTTTAAAAAAAGCATTACTTATCACTGCAAAGAGAAGAAAGGAAGTGCAGGAGGGGGGAGCAGGGAATATAGATGAAAAGGCATTTAAAAGATACAGTAGTGGTTGCCTATATGGATTTTGTTTAGATCTGGATTCGAACAAACTGTTTAAAAAATTCTTATGAGACAGCTGATCAGTTGTGAGTACTGATTGGTAGTTGATGTTATAAAGAAATTATAATGATACTGGATTATGTTTTAAAAACATATCTTTGTCTTAGAGAGATACATACAGAATTATGTACAGATGAAGTGGTAAACTGTCTGGAATTAGATTCAGAATAATCCAGGGTGGTGGGGTAGAGGTTGGGGGTAGATGGGGATATAAATGGTACATGATTTACCATGAGTGAATAATGATAGGTTCATTATACTATTCTCAATTTTGCATTATTTTGAAAATTTTTTCAAAGTGAAAATTCAAAAGCAGTGTGATGCAACGTTATTCAGAGAGGGAACTGCAGCACTAGGTGACAGTGCTGGGTAATTTATTCAGAAGTGAGGATGGGCGTGAGTAACACACAGATGTGCCTATTCTACACATATCTAATGTGTACACATATCTAATGTAGGAATGTATTTTGTTTTTCTTCAGAGCTGAAGCCATTTATTTGCATCTTGGATGATTAACACCTAAATGCTTAATTCTCAAAACTGCTCAAGAGTCCCACAGACAGGATTAGATGATCCAAGTTACCACCAAGAGATCACTGTCTTGAGTTCTACGGTAAGATTACAACAAATATTCTAAAGGCTAAATAACGACTATGAGGTCTAAAAAGCTTTTTAAATGCTATATTTGAGCTACTACCTTCTATTTTAATCCTGTAACTATTATACCTTGAGTTCAAAGTTATGATAATCAACCACACATCTTAGAAATATCAGCCTGCAGATAAGGCTTCAGGGCATTTCCTCCTCATAGATTCAACTGGTAACGGATACAGTTTTGTCATGGGAATGCCATGCTTTCTCCTTGCTGTTTGTCTCAGGATGGGTTTGTCTCAGGATGGGTCCTCCGGAAGCTGATTCTGAAAAGGAGTTTGGCTTCCAGGGTGTTTATTAGGGATCAGCCTCTATTAGTAGAGGTGGCGTAGAAGCAAATTGGACAGAGGATATTGAACTGCAGGGCAGGCTCTGCCAAGACTTGGCCGACCCTGTGGGCATCTTGTGGTTGTGAGTTTCCCTTCATAAGTAGCGAGGTTCTTGTGAATAGAGACATATAATGCCTTTGCATCTGTCACAGGTCATGGTAGAAGCTGCTCAGCAGAATTTGTTGAATGATGAAATCTGAGAAAAAGCTTGTGGTTTCTTCGGTGACACCTAATGCTTGCCCTTTGTTTCCCCAGTTTAGAGCGGCAGGGTTAATAGTGACCAGGTGGTTCTGGTTTATCATGAACAGACATGAAAGGTAACTTGCCCTCTGTAGTCAGCCTGTGCTATATCCCATCATGTTTCTGGGCTCCATTGATACTGAACACCTGCAAAGGGACCTGAGGAAAGCCACAAGCGTCAGTTTTAAAGAACATAAGATCAAATCCATAAAGAGGAAAGAAAAAAACCCAGAAGACACAGTGATACTTCTAGGCTAGTAAGGTGAACAATGATAGTTCTAGCCTGTTGTTTCTTCTGTGTGTGGAGAATAGGCTCATCAGATATGAATTGTTATCCTTTCATGTTCAAGGGTTAAGAGAATCTATTTCTTAAAAGCATTTTTTAAAAGTCAACATCCTTTCCTAGTAGGTACATTCCTGCTCTAAGCCTGGAAATTTAAGTCCTATATTTGACTTCCTTGTTTTTCCCCCTTTTCACTGTAGCATTCCCTGAGGCAGGATTTGCATTAATAAATCCTCTAATTTTTCTCTGAACCTTAATAATACGTTAATGCTTTACATGTAGAGGAACTTCAATTACTGTCTTTTAAATAATGAAATAACGAATAATTGACTTTATAATTAATGTGGTAGAAAAGTGAGGATTAAAAACTCAAGTAATTCAGAACCAGAAATTTGTTTTTTCATTATAATTTTTCCTGATATGTATATAGTCAGTTTTATGCTTCATCTTTTAAAATATATAAATAATTTTGTTCATATTGAGAAGAATTCTCTATGTTTCACTAAGTAAATCAGTTTTTTTAAATTAAAATGTATATCCTCAAAGCTATAATTTGATTATTTAGAGAGTTTATGCTTTATCTGTTCTCTTTGGTTCTTCATTTCCTTCTTGCTCACTTAATATCCCCACCAGAGGGCAGGCAAAGGAAGGGAGAAAAGAAGGTATTAATTTCAGTACTCAAAAGTGTTACCTTCCGCTGGGATATTTTGTTATGCTTCTGGATTACATTAGGCAAGAGGATCAGCTAGTTTAGCTATTTGAAAATATGTGGTAGAATGCTCAATTATTTGGAAATAAATTAGGTAAGGTTGATTACTGGGTTTATTTAAATAATTATACTTTACATCTATATTCTTAGATTTATATATTGTAAATTATCACTTTTTGGCAGGGGGGAGAATTCATGCTAAGGTTTCCATTGCTACTATTGATAATTGCAATTGATTGTGATGAAGGCATTTTTTGTTTTTAAAAGTACATTGGAATGTTCATAACACAATCCCCCTTTCATGTCCTGTAACACAATGTTTCTGAGGTCTGTTAGTGAAATTTTAGAAAGATAAGAATAATCTTTGAGTACAAGTTGGTTTTACACTTCAGTTGTAAGTTTATTTAAGGTGTAAGGACGGCACACCTCAGACCAAAGTTTTCCAAGTCTAAATGTTAAACTAGATGGTGCTAAACATTTTATGGTCTGAATATTACTTTTTATGGTCTGAATATTACTGTTACCACCCATTGTAGATGTACAAGTATATGTACAAAGTGCCGTTTCATGGTTGATAGCTGTTTGGTTTCTTATCAGTACGAACAGCAAATGTCCTAAAAATCAGCTTCGAAACAGCTGGCACTTGACCTACTGGTGTTCAGCACCGCCTCAACTCAAATGACGTTTCTTTGCTCTTTGACATAAATAGTGTACCGTATCTTCTCATCAAGGAAATTGGTGAAAGCATCTGTGTGCTTGTAGGTCTAGTCATGTAGAAGAACCTTGCAATGGATTTTTTAAAAAGAGTTGTTCCTCCCGTTCTTTTGGGAGATGTGGTTTTGGATACTGGAGATAGTTTTCAGGAATGTTCCCCAAGATTGCTGAAGGTGAGGCGTCTTAGTTTGCTTTCGTCAGAGAAGACTGTAGATGAGGAAGATGGAATCAGTTTCTGTCACAGTGATTGTGACAAACACCACCGCCACCAACTAGGTAACGTAAGAATGTATTCAGTCCTTTAAGAAGTGTTTGAGGAAAGAAATTATTTTTACAAGTATGAATTATAGTAAGCATAAATCTTTATTTTGAAAGTCAAGTTTAAACATTAAAATGTTTAATACAGTAAATATATAGTTGGTCTAAATTTTTTTAGTATCACGTTTTTGCTTTGAGTTTAGAAAAATATTTTTCCTATAAATCAAGATAAAGCCATTAATAAAGTTTACTGTTTCATGATCTTTGGAATATATGCTAATATTATTGAAAAATGTTATATAACTCAAAATATATAAATGAAAAATTAAAAAGATCACATCTTTCAATATAATCATGATTATTTTGTGTCATAGTGCATTTTTTCATATAATCCTGCACAGTTAAATTTAATGCCTTTTAAAGTTTGAGCTAATGATTCTCATTCTGTGTTCAGCTTTGTATACAGTAAATAGTAAATGTTAAAAGAAAGGAAAATCCTTTAGGAACAAGATAGAAGAATGCTTTAAGTTTTGAAATTTTTGACTAAAACACTTTAAAATGTTCTATGAATTTTTTATTTTGGGGAATAAAAAACTGCCCATATAAATTAATGTAATATTTAGTAGTAAGAAGAGAGTTTCTGTAAACTCTCTACAGTTTTGATATATATATTCTTATAGCTGTTTTCCATGCATATTTTAATGTACACGAATACATTTTTATTTATAGAATTTACAAATGAAGTTTACTATCCAAACTGTTCTGATATGTGGTTTTTCATTTAATGTATCATGAACATCTTTCTGCCTCATTAAAGATGCACTCCATTGTGTGGGTATAATAGTTTATTCAATCAGTCCTTTACTAATGAACATTTAGAATGACTTTAGTTTTTAGTTATTACAAACAAATATTCATTTATATATCACATTGTACCTGTGTATGATTGCTTCTTAATATAAATTTCTATGTACATTTAAAATTTTGATAGACAATGTCAAGGTACCTGTAAAAAATTTCTTAATTTCACCTCCTCAGGGCAGAAGATGAGTGTCCCTATTTCTTTGTGTTCTCCCTGGCGCTATTTCTTGTCAGTTTAAAAATTAGCATTGTATTTGTGAGAAACCATACCTTCTGTTTTAAAAATATCAATTATGTAAAAGAAAGAAGGGGCTTTTAAAATTTAAAAAGAAGTATATCTTGATATCTACAGTATACTGTTATTAGAGGTTTTTCTTCCCTTTCTTTAAAAAATTATTTTTTATTATTTTTTTTTAATTTTTAGAGAGAGGGGAAGGGAGGGAGACAGAGAGGGAGAGAAGCAGCAATGTATGGTTGCCTCTCACATGGCCCTCACTGGGGACCTGGCCCACAACCCAGGCATGTGCCCTGACTGGGAATCGAACCGGGACCCTTTGCTTCCCATCCCGCGCTCAATCCACTGAGCTATACCAGCCAGGGCATCCCTTTCTTTAATGTAAAAAAATATATGTTGATATCTACCATGTACTGATATTAGAAGTTTTCTTTTTCTTTTTTTGTACTCTTCACTCATTTGAATGGATGAAGTGGAAGTGAGGCCACTGAGGAGTTAGTACCTTTTAATTTCAGTTAACATCTGTAAATCCTTCAGCACTTAGTTTTGTGTTCAATAGTGCATATCTGCATAAGTGAAAACCTGAATATATTAAGTTATTTAAGTTATTAAACTTACTTTACCTTTAACTTTCAGTCTTTTTTTTTTTTTAAAAAAAGAGTTTACTTATTTATTTTTACAGAGAGGGAAGGGAGGGAGAAAGAGGGAGAGAAACATCGGTATACAAGAGAAACATCAATCGGCTGCCTCTTACATGCCGCCAACCAGGGACCTGGCTACAACCCAGGCTTGTGTACTGACTGGGCATCGAACTGGCAACCTTTTGGTTTGCAGGCAACACCCAACCCACTGAGCTATACCAGGCAAGCAGCTTTCAGTCTTGAGTCATTTTTGGTACCACAGCCTGTGTGGTTTGACTTCGTGTGTAATATGCTATGCCTATTTGTTTAATATGGCTCCTTTTATTAAAAAAAAAAAGGACCACCTTGCACATTTTTGAATATCGCATACATGTTATAAAATGTAATAATTAGCCCTGGCTGGTGTAGCTCAGTGGATTGAGCGCGGGCTGGGAACCAAGCGGTCCCGGTTCGATTCCCAGTCAGGGCACATGCCTGGGTTGTGGGCCAGGTCCCCGATGAGGGCCATGTGAGAGGCAACCATACATTGCTCTTTCTCTCCCTCTCTTTCTCCCTCCCTTCCCCTCTCTCTAAAAATAAATAAAAATAAAATCTTAAAAAAAAATTAAAAAAATGTAATAATTAGATTTTGTAATTTACATTAATTTCCACATAAGCACTCAATTTAATGATTAAGAATTTTCCATAGTGTATGTCTTTTTACCAGCTACAGTCAAAACAAAGCAAAATCATGGAGCACTGAAGGATCTGTATTCTGAAATTTCAAAGGCTATGAGTTCTTTATGGGATAATTTTGCCCAGTTTCTCTCCAAAAATAAAATTCAACTTTAGGGAATGACTATTAAAATTGATTTAAAGGACTTCTTTGGCAATTTCTGTAGAGAGATTTGCTTTTAAAGGTTATAGGTGTTAAATTTCAGTTTACTGATCGAAAACTTTTTCTTGAATCTCAAGATTTAATACTAAGTGATATTGTAGACAAGAATGGAACTCGTATGGTTCATACCAGTATAGACTGGTTACTTGCAACTCAGCATGAATGAATGAATTTTACTTCCTCACTATTTGGTGGTCCTGGGATGGAGATAATATAGTAGTTTAGTCAGAAGTCATACAGATATGACTGGGTACAGTTCTAAAGAGTGTTACAGTTTTGTTCATTTAATAAAGGAGAAATCAAGATTATGAAGATATTTAATATTAGTAATGCAAAGAAGAAACTACTCTTTTAGAGAAAAACTGGTGTATAATTTATATCTGTTGTTTTCAACTTTTAAAACTGTTAACTCAAAATTTAAAGTTATTTCTAAAGGATGTTAGAAAAGCTTGTAATATGGATTGATAACTGTATTTTTGTGAGAAAGAATCAACTGAGAATAAGTTAGTTTGCAATATATAGAAATTTACTTGATATTTTTAACTCCAGAAGTATTTATAGATACTCATGGTTTCTTTCTTTTTTTAAAAAAATATTTTTATTTATTTATTTAGATGGGAAGAGAGAGAGAAAGAGAGGGAAAGAAACATTAATGTGGTTGCCTCTAGTGTGCCCCCCACCGGGGACCTGGCCCATAACCCGGGCATGTGCCCTGACTGGGGATCTAACTAGTGACCCTTTAGTTCGCACACCAGCACTCAATTCATTGGGCCACACCAGCCAGGGTAATACTTTTGGTTTCTTTAACAAAAATATATGTAGAATTTTGAGATATTTGCAGTGGTTGATATTTTAAAGAAATTTTTCTTTGTTTTTGATAACTTATTTTTTAAGTTTCTGTAAATATTAAGTAACTTAATATTTTTAATGGAAATTCTCAAGCAACCCACTGGATTTATTAGAAATTCTCTATTTCTCTGTAAAATATATTAATTGACAAATACCTATGGTACAATGACCTGTTTGAATCCTTTGCTACCATTTCTGCTCCCAGCAGTTTGAGTTGTGTGTATGCAAGTTATCCTTGTAATTGTGATCATAGAACTTAATTAGGTATTACGTAATTCAGTAAAGTATGAGACTGAGAAGAAAGAGCTGTTGAGGTGTGAACACAGTTGCGTACTATGATCAGACTCCATACAAGTGAATACTTAAAAAAAGTTGGTATTGAATTGCATGCAGGTCACAGAAGTGTATATAATTGGAAGGATTTACCCTTAGATACCTTCAGCTTCCCATTGCACTTTGAAGAAATTGAAACTGGAAATTACGGATGATGTATATGGGTTGGATTTTAGGCAAAAAAAAAAAAAAAAAAAAATGACCTAATTAACAAATTCACCTTAAGAGACAAGTACTTGGCACAGCATTAAAAGGCTAGGGAATAAACTTGGATTTTATGTTTTAAGTTAAGCCTTTAAAATCTTTAGTGGACCTATAAATCTTCCCCTAACTCCCTTGATTCCTACTTTAATGAAGGTTTTTGATTATATGATTAGTTAACTGTAAGTTAACAGTGTAATTTATAGTAAAGGGACTCTACTGTGTATAATTGTATAATGTTGCAATTTTTAAAAAATTTATTTATTTATTTTTAGAGAGAGGGGACGGGAAGGAGAAGGAGAAGGAGAGAAACATCAATGTGTGGTTGCCTCTCACACTCCCTGTCCCCACTGGGGACCTGACCCACAACCCAGGCATGTGTCCTGACTGAGAATCGGACTGGTGACCCTTTGGTTCGCAGGCCAGCTCTCAACCCACTGAGCCACACCAGCCAGTGCTAATGTTGCAATTTTGTTAAAGAAGTAAATAATTTATTTTCTATGTCTACTTCTTAAGAAAAAGGAATCAAAATGTTCATGTGTTTGTGTTATGTAATCTTATTCCTAAGCTGTTTAAATACAGTATTCATGTTTTTTGTGTAGAGTCAGAGTCATGTGATCAAAGACCTATTTCTCTGACAAATATTAGTAGAATTGACACAAATAATATCCAGCTTCAGACATAAAAGTTGGTGGGAAGAAAATGCCCTTCACTGATTCAGAATATACCACAGTGTTGTCTGACTGTTGAAGAACAATGAATGTTAGGCATGGTCATGAGTCAGACCCTAAGAATCAGGCAGTGTGCTTCCACAGACTTCTGTTGTGACAGCTGCAAGGTCCTTGTATCTCCAGGACTGGGTTATTTTTATTCTGATGGAATCAACCTCAATTTTGTTGTTGTTCATTTTGTTTGGAGTCAAGACTAAGTGAGTGTAAATATAAGATTTATTTGTATAATTTTCCAAGACCAGAGATAATGATACATTGAAAATAATTAAGTATTTATCAACATTAAGGATGAAAGAAAGTTATTTATTTATTTAAATTATTTTATTGTTGTTCAATTACAGTTGTCTGCATTTTCCCCCTACAGCTCCCCCCCACCCCAGCCAAACCCATCTCCCTCCCTTGCTTCCACCCTCCCCCTTGGCTTTGTCCATGAGTCCCTCATAGTTGTTCCTGAAAACCCTTCTCCCCACTGTCCCCTCTCCCCTCCTGTCTGGTTATTGTTAGATTGTTCTTAATTTCAATGTCTCTGGTTATATTTTGTTTGCTTTTTTCTTTTGTTGATTATGTTCCAGTTAAAGGTGAGATCATATGGTATTTGTCTCTCACCGCTTGGCTTATTTCGCTTAGCATAATGCTCTCCAGTTCCATCCATGCTGTCGCAAAGGGTATAAGCTCCTTCTTTCTCTCTGCTGCGTAGAATTCCATTGTGTAAATGTACCATAGTTTCTTGATCCACTCATTTACTGATGGACACTTAGGTTGCTTCCAGCACTTGGCTATTGTAAATTGTGCTGCTATGAACATCATGGTGCATAGGGATGAAGGAAATTTTTGAGCACCCTCTGTATTCTGGGTGCTGTTTTCTTGTTTCACCAGTAACTGAAATGGTATAATTTGTGTACCTATTGAGTGCACTCCAGTCCCCTTTCCTCCCTCAAATAGAATGTAAGGTGAGCATGGACTTTGCTCTGTCTATTGATGTGTTCCAGAACTTGGAACAGAATAGCTGCTCAGTAAATATTGGTTGAATGAACAAATGTTATCTAAGTTGTCTTGAAAACTCAGTGAGATAAGTTGTTATACAAAGTTTTAAAAGTTCACAGATGCTTTAATGAAGTTATTTGAAGTTTTGTGGAGGTGGGGTTTGGGCTACTAAGTTGTATAGTCATGCCATTGGCTTTTTCTACTCCATTTCATTGTGGTGTTGATGTTTTTGAAAATTTATGTATGAACATTTTTTAAAGGCTAGTTGTATTTACTAAGGTTAATTGTTCCATTAAAGAACATACAACTTTTTGGGTGCTTTCATTTTAATAAGAGCTATATTTCCATAGGAAACAACTTTAATTCTAGTATATGTTAAGCATTAGTCTTTGAGACTCTGTTTCACTTTAATGAACAGTTGATAATTACTCTTACAACACTGGTTAAATAAACTGATTAAAGGAATAGCTGTTTCACATGACTGTACAAAAGCAGTGAAGAGATGCACATTGAGATACCATTTCCGTCTCATTACAAAGTGTTCATGACTCCATGGGTTAAAAACATTTAAATAGTGTACTGGTATACTCTGACAGGTATTCAGGACAGCTCACTAGCAGGACAGACCACAGTGGAGGACTTGTTAAAAATTCCAAAAGCCTTTTGGTTGAGCTTGAAAGGCTGCTGTCTACAGTTGACTAGCAAAGAAAGGGGAGTGCTAATTGTTACTAAGATTTCAAAAATAAGTGATCTTTTCAGTTTTGTTTTTTTTGGTGGAGCCATTGCCCTCAGTGTTTAGATTTTGCACCTCCAGAAGAGCTCACCTTTTGTTTGATACATTATGTATTGGGTAGAGGAAAGATATGGCAGGTGAATTTCTTTTTAGAAGGGAATAAGATGGATAAAGAGTTATTTAAGTCTTCATCAAAGACTGGCTTATTAATGGAGAGTTTAGAGAAGGCCCAAGGAGAACACCGAGGTGAGGTGGGTTTTCTTCTGACACTTCAGATGCATGTAGTGATAACAGACCAAAAAAGATGGAGAATCATTTGGAATTCAGATGTGGTAAAGAGGTTGCGCAGCAAGAGAAAAGGAGACAGTTACCATAAAGGAGTTCCCATAAGACTGTCAGCGGATTTCTCAAAGGAGACCTTCCAAGCAAGAAGGGGCTGGAGAGAAATATTTCAAAGCATGAAAAGCAAGGACCTACAACCAAGAATAATCTATCCAGCAAAACTTTCATTTAGAATGGAAGGGCAGATAAAGTGCTTCTCAGATAAGGTCAAGTTCAAGGAGTCATCATCATGCAGCCTGTACTATATGAAATGTTAAAAGGCTTTGTATAAGGACTCAGGAGTGAAGGCACCGAGGCCAGATCAGCTACCGGGGAACTCAGATCAGCCACAGCTAAGATGCTTGTGAGGTAAGCAAGCAAAATACAACCAGAGAAACAAATTATAACCAGAGACATTGAAGTTTAGAACATTCTGGCAGTAACCAGAGGGGAGGGGGAAGGGGATAATGGGGACAAGGGTATTCAGGAACTGCTCTAAAGGACACATGGACAAAACCAAGGGGGAGGGGGGAAGCAAGGGAGGGAGGTGGGTTTGCCTGGGGTGGAGTGGGGGGAGGGTAAATGCGTACAACTGTAATTGAACAACAATAAAATAATTAAAAAAAAAAAAAAGAGGTTGCTAGGTAGGGCAATGTCTGGGAAGAACCTGAACTCCAAAATAATTGGTCTGCTGTGGAATTTCTGGCCTGACCCAAATGATACCTTGTACTCACCATGTGTGAAAGGGTTTAGGGATTCTTGCATATACACTGGGATTTGGAAGTGTTGGGCTTTGGTAGTATCATCAAATCAAGTAGGTTTTCTCAAATAAAGGGCCATTAGAGTGTTTTTCAGGCTGTTGTTATTGGAGGATGTAGGGGGAGTCTTGTTGGGGTGTTATATGCATGCCTTCTCAGCATCTGTGAGAACTCTCATGATAGAAGGAGAGACATTGGGAAGACCTGCGGGCGTGACGGGAGGCACTGAAGCATTGAGAAAGGAGTGTTGGGGGACTTTGATACAGAGCTCTACCAGTGGTTGACTGTGTGTCCTTGAACGGGCTCTTTAATCCCTCCAGGCCATTTAACCTCGCCGATGAATGGTATTTTCTTTGTGGCTTTTTTTTTTAGAATGTGTTTTATTTCTTCTTTTTTCACCTTCATTTGAGGACATGCTTATTGATTTTAGAGAGAGGGGAAGGAAGGGAGAGAGAGAGGGGAGAAACACTGATGTGAGGGAGAAGTTCCCCTCGGCTACCTCTCATATGCATCCTGACTGGGGATAAACCTGCAGCCTAGGCACGTGCTCTGACTGAATCAAACCACAACGTTTCAGTTTACAGGGCGACACTCCAGCCAACGGAGCCACATTGGCCAGGGCTGTAGCATTGTACTCTAACATTACCAAAAGAAAAAAAAAGCTGCAAAATTGATGTATAGTTTAACACTTGGTGTCTATTATTGTTTGCAAAAGCTTTTGGAATTTTGACTTGGATGTAGATGAATTAAATTTAACTAGAATTTATCCTTGGAGCATTCCACCATTGAAAATATTCTAGGAATCTGGATCTAGGTCTTTTATTGTGCATAATTTCAAAAAATGTTAGCATGTGATTTAGAGCTACAGGCGAGTTCATGGGAGCTTGACTTGTGTTGCCACCTTTTCCTGAGCTTCCGTCTTTGTCCACAGTGTGTGCTCTTCCGAACAACCGCTGCCAAGTGATTGTGTGATTCCGATACAGAGGCTTTTAGAAGTTAGTGCAGCAGTATTACTCCAGTGATTTCTCTTGGCTATTTTTAAAGTTCGCTTAACATTTCTTAAGAGGAATCATTTTAGACTGTCTCCTCAAGTTACATGGATATATATTTTTAAAAAATGGAGCAGTTAAGTATGGCTAGAGTCATGGTCAGGATCTTTACTTTTTGACATTTAGAAAGGTCTCGGAAGAAACTTAATTGAAATAAGTTGTATCTGTCTCTCTTTTTTTTAAGGGGTGTGGAATAGCTTCTTCTGTATCCCCCTTACTCTGTTGTTTCCTAATCACAGAACTGATACTTACCCAGTAGGAACTGGTACGCTGGTACTGGGTGTTAAAATATTACAGTTCTTCACTCAGTTGATACTTAGCGCCTGCTCCATCTCCTCCCCCAAGTGCTCCTGCTGCTTCAGTCCTTCCGCCGCTACCCCAGGGCCCTCTTGAACCAGCCCGGGGTTCATCAATGGAAGGGTGAATCCTGAACACCCCAGGACCCCCGGGGCCCACCTGCACTCTGAGGCTGGGCCTGTTCTAATTTTTAGTTACCACACCTTCCTGGTGGCTGACTATTTATTTCACTGATCAGCCCTGCTTATTCTCACTTAAGAAGCAAAAGGAAGTAGTTATACCTAAGATATAATCGTTGGAAAGAAGGGGATAGGAAAAATACATAATTACATAATATTAGTCACAACTGAACTAATAAAAGTGTAAAAAGATGAATAAGATGATAAAACGATATGTGTATCAGAAGATGCTAAAGAAAATAACAGGTGAAGTTGGCAAAAAGCATGGTAAAATAGGTTAAGAAGACTAAAGCTAAATGTAAGTTTAAAATATAACTAAAGACATGTACTAGAAAGGTTAAACAAAAGCGTGCGATAAAAGAAATTCGGGAAGCAACATGCAGTCCAAAAGCTAACCCCACCCGTACACAAATGGTGGCCTTCGGACTGAGGCAACTGGAGACGGTTTTAAGCGCCAACCCCGGCGCCTCCTTGGACCTGGAACTCTGCAGGGAGTAGAAGTCTCTGTGTGACTGTGCTTGGGTCTGCACAGTTTCTCTCCTCCCAGCCTCAGCTCGTTATTCTCTGTGTCACGACTGTGATCACTGTCTGCTGATCACTGTCTGCGAGCTTCGATTCCATTTAATAGAAAAGTGTTGTTTCTGTCACCGGATAATGAGTTCTTTGTGAACCGAGGTGGTCGTATTTCTGTGGGTCTCCCCTGAGCTTCGGCCAATGGCAGGCACTTAGTAAGCAGTTGGTAGATGTTTGTTGGATATTCGAGTTCTGTGTCATTCGGTTCCTGTCCTTTATGTGCCAGAGCAAGTTTTCACTTGTTAGCGAGAGCTGCGGTCAGTTGCCATATTTAGCCCACTGACTTTTCCTTCAAAACCATCTAGCGCAGGGCTCAGTGGGCACTTGTTCCTGAGGCAAAACCAGCCTTCCATGCATTTCAAATGGAAAAAGAAAACAAACCTCAAGTTGAGCAAACGATCTAGAACAGAGTTTGGCAAACATTTTCCGTAAAGGGCCAGACTGGAGCTACTTTAGGCTTTCCATGCCACAGGTGTCTGTCACAACAACTTAGCTCTGACTTCGTGGGGCAGAAGGAGCCTAGATGACAAGTGAATGTATGCAGGGCCGTGTTCCAGCAGAGCTCTATGTCCGAAGCAGGCGATGAGCCAGATTCGGCCCAAGGGCCGAAGTGGGAAAGAAGATTGCTAACATCAGACAGCCACTTGCAGGTAACTTACCTGGGAAATAGGGAACGGGCGCTTTGAAGAAGGGGCCTAATATTATCCTTGTTTATGTTTTCTGTAACCTTTGGAATAGTGTTTTATGTGTAGTAGGTGTTCAATAAGTATTTATTCATTTGATTTGGGATCCAGCTATTATCACGTATCCTCCCTGGGCTTTGGCTCTGTCCTCTGAAATTTAAGGGGTTCTGTTATGTGATCTTTAATGTCTCCCCAGTTTAAAAAAATCTGTGATTCTGTGACTGTGGGAGGCCCAGTGGTTTATTCTTTAAAGAGAATTGTTGGTTTGTCACATTTTCTCTGTGCCCTCAATATCCTGAAGTGGAATTCTGAAATGGTTGCTTTTAGAATCCTGTTTGTGGGCCTCTTCACAATGAAATTCATTGCCCACCAGGCTGTACCTGAACGTTCCACCCATCTCTGTCACCTCATCCTGCCAGGCTGTTAAGCCTACTCTTTTTTTTTTTTTTTTTTTGTCTAAAAGAATAAATTAGCTATAAAGATAACCTAGACAAGCTCAGGTGATTCTTTGTAGGAAGATGACAATCAAGGTGAAGATCAGTCTGTTTTTCTCTTAGAATTACTTTTTTCCTAAAGCCTGTGTCAGGAAAACAAACATTCCATCATTGTTCTGTTAATTGAAACTGTTAAAGATAAACAGTAATCCAAAACAATTGTAAATATTACAGACGTAAATTTTCATCACCTTACCTAAATTCTAAATTCTTCTTTCACTTAAACTTTTGATAGATTTTTCTGTTTCTTAAGAGTGATTTGTTTAAGATTAGGTAAGCTGTCTGATGGTCTCTTAGACTGTTCTCAGAAATATAAGCTGGTGTGTATTTCTAGTCTACAGAATGGAGAAACTTCAAAAAACTCTAAAAAGTTCTTATAAGGAATACAGAAAAATTATCTTTATTATTTCCCACTCTTTAAGTAAGTATATGTGTGCCAAAAATGACAAGCAAGATAATATTTTTATGAGTATAATTTAAAGTAGCTCTTAAACTTTAAAGGACTTAAGAATGACCTTGTGGATCTTGTTTTAAAAAGTGAGTTCTGATTTACTAGGTTTAGAGTAGGGCTTTAAAGAATGTTAAGGTTATGCCCTGGCTGGTGTGGCTCAGTGGATTAAGTGCTGGCCTGTGAGCCAAAGGATCACTGGTTTGATTCCCAGTCAGGGCACATGCCTGGGTTGCAGGCCAGGTCCCCAGTAGGGGGCACACGAGAGGTAACCACACATTGATGTTTCTCTCCCTCTCTTTCTCTCTCCTTTCTCCTCTCTCTAAAAATAAAATAAATAAAATATTTAAAGAAAAAGAATGTTAATATTATGAAGGTAGGTTCTTCTAAATTATGTTTTTCTTGAAAAAATTTTAAAAAATAGGTTTATTGATTTTAGTGAGAGAGGAAGGGAGAGAGAGAACATTGTAGGAAAAACAGAAAGGAAAGCATTGGCAGAAAATGGCAAGCCTCCCCTTTGTGGTGGGCGCTTCACAGACAGGGTGGCCAGAGGCCCTCAGAGGCCCTGGGCAGTCGACGGTTTGCATCTCTTTCCTGGCCTGTTGGTAATGGTGCCTGTTTTCACAGTCAAAAAAAGTTCCTCACGCTTCACAGAATTTCACCTGTTCTTTCCCAGTGATGGAAACCCCCTTTCTTCCCACTGCGTCTACGGAACGTGGACGATGAAAGCACCTCAGTGCCAACAGCCTCGTTTCTGCTCTGGGCAATGAATCTGCGTTGTGTGTGTTCTCCTAATACACACCCATTAAGTGCTTTGAATAGAACATTCGACATCTGGGTTTTTATTAGCATCTTCACAAATTATTACACAATTAAAAACAATTTCTAGATCTCAAGAATCAATTTTAAATATATTCAGAAACACCAGATTTTTTTTTATTCAAGAAATGTGTCTTAGCACTAAGGCAAATGATACCAAATTAGTGTGGTTTGTTATGGAAAAAAGAAAGTATGATTACAGGGTATGAACTGCTTCATTTTAAGCAGTGGAAGCCATTTTTTTTATTTTATGTGTGAAATATATAAAAAGAACTTAAACTAGGAACAATTGGGCTATTAATAAATACCCTGTGTCAGGAAGGTAATAGTAATTGTCCCATATGGCACACACAGGTAATAGAATTGCTGCAGAGGTAACAACTCCTAAAATATAGAGTTTAGTTAAAATGCTTCCTTACTCTTTTATGTTGCTCATTTACGAATATATTGGTGCATTTGTCCAATCTGTGACGTTTGTATAGAACTTACCATTATTGGAAACACTTTTATAGTCATAATCATTAATTCAGAAACTTGATATGTACTTCTGAAATAAGCAGTTAATTTGGACCTGACCTGAAACCTTTCTATCTAGATATCTCAGTGGAATTCTGGTTGAAGGGTCTTAGGAGCAGATGCCCCTCATGACTCACTTATTTCATTTGTTCTTTCATAGTGCTGTATTTGAATTATTGTCTCTCTTTAGTAGTTGTTTTATTTTCTTCAGCTGAAGCTATTAATTTGTGGTTATTGTTGGCTAGCAAGTACTTGAAAATAAGGAATTCCATCCCCCCCCCCCACCATAATCAGTGGAGAATACAGCTGGAAAGCTTATGGGGTTGGTTGTCTGTTTCTCCGCCCTTCTCCGATCTCTAGTCCTGCCATCCCTTTGTACTGTGTGGCCAGAACCACATAGCCGGAGTTCTTATCGATATGACCTGCGCCTGGCTATTGCACGTTTAGCACCACCAACGCGTAGTCACCTAAGCCTACGGGCCGCTTTTGAGTATTTCAGCTTTCCTTTTTTTTTTTACCCTATCCTGTCAGTCACCAAATACATCAAGAAGTATGTATTAGGAAGGATTGGTATCTGTCTTCTTCCCATCCTTAAAGCCTTTTCCCGAATTACTCTAAGTATACTATTCATTTTGTCAGTCATTCTCTCTCACCTTAGCACTTTAAATAGCCCATTGGCTTCTACTGCGTTCTCCTCAGGTCCATGCCTTACCGAGTTAATCAAGTGGTCTGTCTGGCCTTGTTCCTGTTCAGAACTTTTCTACAGCGTTTGATGATTAACTTCAGTATTTCTTTTTTGCAAATTGTTTTTTAATTCTCACTGGAGGACATGCTTACTGATTTCATTTTATTATTATTTTAAAGATTTCATTTATTTTTAGAAAGAGGGGAAGGGAGGAAGAGAGAGGGAGAGAAACATCTACGTGTGAGAGAAACCTCTATTGGTTTGCTCAGAACCAGGGACCTGTCCCACAACCCAGGCATGAGCCGTGATTGGGAATCAAACCAGAAACTTTTTGGTTTGCAGGATGATGCCTAGCCCACTGAGCCACACTAGTCCGGGCCATGCTTATTGATTTTAGAGAGAGGGGAAGAGGGAACGAGAGAGGGAGAGAAACATCGATGCGAGAGAGAAACATCAGTCTGTTGCCTCTCATATGCACCCCCACTGATCAGGGACCAAACCTGCCACCTATGTATTTGCCCTGACTACCACCTTTCAATTTACAGGATGGCACTCCAACCAACTGAGCCACACCAGCCAGGGATCAATGTCAGTGTTTCTTGGAGTCCTGTGGGTATTTCAGGACTTCTTGGTGAATCTCCTCAGGCAAGTAGAAGAACCAAGTGGGCGGAAGACTGGTGCTCTAATCCTGGTCAGCCAGTTACTTTGATTTTAATTAATTTTCCTTTTTTTTTCCAGTGCTTCACAAATTTGCATGTCATCCTTGCTCAGGGGCCATACTGATCTTCTCTGTATTGCTCCAATTTTGGTGCATGTGCTGCCAAATCGAGTGCAGTGTATTTCCCTTTTTTAGGTTAAGCATAACAGGTTTATTCTTCAGAAGAAGGTTCACTGCCGAACGGATTTCAGATTTGATATTGTTCCCTCCGTCCCCTGGTCACCTTATCTCAGTGGGGCCTAGTCGGGTGTTGTCTGTCATCTACCCCTTTTATGGCCTTCACGACACTTACTCACAATCTGTCATTTTATTTTTGCATGTATGTATGCGGAGACACATACCCACTCCCACACTCCACACTCGCCACAGCTTTTGTCTGTCTTGGAAAAGTTTTTGGCTTGTATCTCGACAAGATGTTTTCCCCGGAGGTAGAAATATAGGTCACCAGGTTTAGGCTTTAGTGACGTCATTCCAACTTCTGCCTTGAATAGTTTCAGAAGAAACACTTGTGTACCTTTTTACCTTTGTGTCTCCGTATGAAATCTGTTATTTTTTGGACTGCTTTTAAGATTTTCTTTTTTCATTGGCTTTCAGCAGTTTGATTTTGGGCCTGCCTTGGCCTTTGTTTTCTGTTACGTGTGTTCTTGCCTGAGGTTTCATGAGATTTTGGGGTTTGTGAGTTTATAGCCATCGTCAATTTTTAAAAAATTTTGACCATTTTTTCTTCAGATAGTATTTTCTCTTCACTCATTTGAGAGTCCAGTTACACGTATGTTAGACCATTTGATGTTCCGAAGGTCAGTGGGGCTTTGTGCCTCGTTTTCATTGTTTTCCCATCTGTGCTTGGCTTTGTGGAGTTACCGTTTCCGTTTCTCCAAGGTTACTAATCTTTTCTTCTATGGAGTCTGCTTGGTCCTACCCAGTGACTTTATTGTTTTAGATGTTATGTATTTTATCTCTGAAAGATCTATTTGAGTCTATTTTTATCTATTCTGTTTCCTCTTCATTGTGTTTATTTTTTCATTCAAGTTCTTGAGCCTATATGTAATAAATAGCTTTTTAAGGGCCCATGTGCTTAATTCCATCATCTCTGTCATTTTTAGATCTGCTCAATTGGCTAATTTTATGGGTCACATTTTCCTACTTCTTCACACATCTAATAATTTTTCATTGGATGCTAGACATGGATAAATGTTGGATTTTGTTACATTCTTTTTAAAGAGTATTGTTCCTTGTACTGGAAGGCAGTCACTTGCTGATAGCTTAATCTTTTGAGGCTTGCTTTGCGTCTTTTGAAGCCACGTTAAGACAGGTTTCAAGTAACCGTCAGTAAGGCATGTCCGTTCTGGAGCGCCTGCAGAATGCTCTGGGTATTCAGTTATGTTTCTCAGATTCTCCTTGTTTTTGATAACCTTGAAAGTTTTGAGTGTATTGGTTGGGTATTTTTAGACTTTAATTTGGGTTTAGCTATGTTATTTTTATGGTTAGTCTGGGGTTACAGGTTTTAGGAGGAAGAACACAGAGGGAAAATGCCATTTTCGTCATATCATGTCAAGATTGCGTACCCTTCACTTATCACTAATGAGTTTAATGTTGATCTCCTGGCTGAAGTAGAGTTTGCCAGGCGTCTCCTCAATAAAATTTCTCTTTCCCTCTGCTGTCTGTATCATATCCTTTGGAAGAAAGTCACTGAGTGTAGCTCACACTTTTAAGGATCAGGGCATCATGCTCTTCCTTCTTGAGGGTGAAGTGTCTACATAAATTATTTGGAATTCTTCTGAATGTGTGTCCGGGGTCCCTGAGACCATCCTTACATTTAATGACCTGCTAGCAGGACTCACAGGACAGAGCATATAGTTGTATTCCCACCTGTGATTAAGTACAGCGAAAGGATACTTAAGCAAAATCAGCACAGTGAGAGGAAGGTGGGATGAACTCCAGGGGGCCGCCTCTGCCTCCACCGGGTCTCCCATTAGCATCATAGAGGAGGTGAGTGTTTGCCTGGCAGTGCGCTGCGACACCATGGGTGAAGTTTACCAACCTGGGCGCTCATTAGAGACTTGGTGCCCAGGATTTTTACTGGGGCTCATCACATGAATCCTCACTGCCTGGCACATACCCAAATTCCAGACTCCCTAGAGGAGAGCAGATGTCTAGCATAAACTCTACTGTTTGCACCAACCGTGTTAGGCACTGTGTGAGCCACTCGTATCAGCTCTGGGAAAGGTGGGACCTTCCCTCTTGAAGTCTGAGTTCTTAGATGCCGGCCAAGGGCCAATCTTGTAAGCAGGACGTTCAGAGGATGCCGGTCAGGTTAGCCTATATATAGATAGGTTAACTCTTTTCTGTATAATGTGAGGTTTTCTTCTTACTTACATATGCATATGACCATTCGTTTATATCAGTGTAGATTCATGGATATTTATTTTATAGCTTGGCTTATATTCCAAAACTACATTGTTTCTTTTGTTGCTCAAATTGTTGCACCGTTGGCCCTTCAAGATGCTCTGTGTTATCGGAGTGCTGTAGTCCCAGCCTCAGCCGTTTCTCCGAGGAACCCTGCTTTCTTTCTCTGATGAAGTTAAAAAATGTTAAAACAAGTTCATTGTAGAACATTTGGGAAATATACAGAGTGGGCAAAAGTAGGTTTACAGTTGTTTGCGAAAGAGTTTATTCTTACATTATTTTCTATATGAAACCTACTCTTGCTCACTCCTGTACAAAGAAGTAAGTATGTTAAGAAGTAAATGTTAACTACTGATAATAACAATAGATGATTACTGTTAATGTTTTGTTGCATTGTTTAATGAGGTCTCAAAGCAAAATATGAAGTGAGTTTTGCAACCGTTTTCTTTTCTCTTTTCATTTCATGTGTGGTGTTAATGACTTCCTACACCTGCGGACATCTTTCCTTCCATTCCTAAAACCTTTCAGCTCTATTCTGAGCTCCAGAAAAGGCAAGGGCGTGCTGAAGAGGCTGATCTGTAGGGGCTGTTGAAGCCTCCGGGATTGATAGGATATTTGACATTTCATATGAAAAAAAAACTTGATAAGTTATAATTTTTTTCCTTATTATGGCTGTTATTGTTTATACCAGTTTAATAATTTCTTCAAATAATAATATTTGTATTTGAACTCTTCTTAGGATGTTAATAATTGAAGGTTCTTTGGGTAGGTGGAACATTAAATTCCAGTGAATTGTATTTTGTGATATTTTCAGTTAAATTCAAACTTTATTGTATGTCAAGGAACATTTTGTTCAGATCCTATCTAAAGTGCAATATTTTTTAAGTATTTACTGGGAATTTTTCCTGGTATACATTTTTTGTGTGTGTGTATTAGATTGTATACCTATATCCTACCTTGTACTTAGAAATGTAAATTGGGTAATGAACTCCATGGATTCTCAACATGCCAGTGAAGGGGCATAGAAGTAAATGGAAATTTGCTGAAAGGAAGAGGGAGACCCGCTTTCTCACCCCCCGAGGGCGAGCGAACCGCCACGGTCGTCTTGGTGCCCGGGCCTCACGGTGGCTGGCCCGTGCCCGGAGGGCCTCCTCAGAGGTCGAGAACATGGGCGTTGTGATTTCTATAAAATATTCTAAACCTTATTTTAAAAGCATTCTTTAATAAATGATAATCTAAAAGGTGGCAAGGAGTATAATTGAAGGAAATTATCTAAAATTGGTTTTTCTCCTTTGCCAAGGATGTGGCATTGAACAATGATTTCTGTGGCTCTCTTTGTGGTAACGAGACCAAAATATGCATGTATGATACAACCTGGGGAATTTTGAATTTATAGAATAAACTGGAAGACTGACCCTGATGTTTTGACTCTTCTTTTGCAAGAATAAGCTCTCGGCTGTGTGTTTGTTTCTGTGATTAATTGATAGGTTAAGGATAGAGAACTCACTTGGACAATGATAGGGGTATTAGTACTTGTGTAATTAAAAAATATGACTCGTAATTGAGAGATTGAGAAAGCATTCGGAATGCAGTGGGCCTCTGCCCTGGTCTGCTAAGGGCTTGTTGGGTACCCATGTGGTTCTTCTGGTTAGTGATGGTGAGTTGGATGACAAAAATTTACAAAGGGTTACAAAGTAAATACTTTTTCATTAACCTTTGTTAAAGTTGTGATTAATAGTTAGAATGGCACCATTACTTAATTTTATTAAAGAATAAAGTTTAGGGCCCAGGCTCTGCTTACGGGGGGCGTATTGAATTATTTTCCATATAAATGGAAAGTGCCATTTTCACTGACCCTCTGTCTACAAGGGAGTCCCAGTGTGTGTAAAACAAAACTTCTAAAATAAGCCCTGAAATTGAATTTATGCTTCTGTGTCCCAAAGAAACTGTTCATTTGCTTTGGCTGTATATACATAGTAACAGGCTGATCAGATGTAACAGGAGCTGTAAGTTCCCATTTAGTCTTTTCAATCCATTTAGATGAAACTCAAGCAGAAGAAAATCCCTTTTTTATAAGGTTGTGAGAACATCACATATTTTTTAATCCCCCCAAAGTTATCATATTCTGATGTTCTGTGAAACAGTTAGTTTTACTTGTTATCATTTATATAAAGGTTTACTAGGAATGAACCTTGGTTACTTTGGTGGGACATTGTAGCCTAATAGTATTAAGTAGCTTTTAAGACTTGTGTGAGGCTAATAGGCTTAGCTGCATAGGGGTAGAAAAAATATGGCAAAATATGTGGGTGTATGCTCCCAACTTGTCTGCTTGCTGACGCGGTTCAGTTCCGAGTCTTGGCACTGAGCGATGCAGTTTGTATGGGTCTAGGTCAGCTTATTCCACTAATCTGCTAACAGCTGTTGGGTGAAAAGAGGATTGTATTGTCAAATCACTTTGGAGAGTACTGTAGTTAAAAGGAAGAATTACATGATTTTGTGCACAACCAGAGCCTTTTATTTGTGGACGTGCCTTGTTGTGGGGTGGGGTGCAGCAGGCAGTGGTTGGGGACCGCAGAATGCCCTTCTTTGCCGTCACCACCCTGAGGCAGCCGTGTTCCACGGCCCGGACCAGGGAGGCCTCGTTCTCAGCTGATCCCGAGAGGTCTGTGCTCAAGAAGGTGTGTTCAGACAGTGTCATTGAGATTCTGCGGGGTCAGCCTTTACAGCGCCAGATTGAAGTTAGGTTTGGGGCCTGTTCAGGAGTAAGATGACCTAGACTTACTCCAGATCTCTTGGATTATGCTGAAGAAATGCAAGCTTTAAATGACATTCTCAATAATACTAGTATCGCGGAATATGTCCTAACGAATACGATCTTCATCTAGTTCCCCTAGTGTATGATGACTTGCGCGTGGAAGAATGTTCTTTTAGCTTTCAATGCAATGCCTAGCCATTTGGCTATGAATAAATTTATTCTGTTATAATCACTGAATTTACTTATTTTTTGTGGTATTTAAAGGTGGATCAATATAAAAGTTTGCCACATATGGAAAAACGCGTGCCTTATTGACCTTCAAAGTGACAGTAAACCAATTATGAGGACAAGGCATTTTTCTTCTGCTGTTAACAGAAAATATTATTTGTTGGGTTTGATTTTCAAATTTTTTTCTGCTATTTTGAAGAGCAGTTAAGCTTTTCGTATTGCCAGTTTTCAGTTTTAAAAGTTTCCATAGAGTTTTTTAAATGCGCATTTTGTTTGACAAGAGGATTTCTTGCTATTCATGGCTATTTTAAGATTTTCAGGGGTATTTTATGCTATGTTAGAAACAAAAAACCCTGTTCTACAAATAATCCTACGGTTATCATAGAGTTCTCCCTTTTGAATGAGTTGCAGGCAGCAGAGGAAAGTTTGTCCTGAGCTGAGCAGTCTCAGAGAGCTGGTGGAGGCTCAGCCCTCGTGTTCATTATTACGTCATCCTTGCGTTCCGTTAGCCAGTGTTCTCCGTGGTGGGCTAAGTGAGGCGGGGGACTTGGCTTCGTCACAGGCATGCTGAGAAAGTCACCGCTTACATCCTGGGTGTGTGGAGGGATGGGATTTACTACTAACTGCTTAGAGAAAAGTGAGAGTGGAGTGGGATAAATACCACTGATTTTTTTTTTCTTTTGGTCAGCTATTACAGGAAGAGATTTAAAGATCTCATGTTAGGTCCAAATTTACTTTTTATTGCCAAGGCCCTTAGCTCGTGAGAAAAGTTGGCATCCAAGGGCAGAGCTCTACCCTTGTCTGTTTACTCGCACTGGTGACTCCTCTGAAAGCAGCGGGAGACGCAGCTCATCAGAACTGGTCACAGGAACGCAGAGATCCTTGCGGCCACGTGCATGCCTACATAAAGAAAGGTGAGGATGCCCTTCAGGGCACTTACAATGAACTTGTAAGCTTTTCTTCAACGTGATGGTGCATCTGCATTCAGCAGTGTTCCACTATGGTTGTGCGTCACTGTGAGACTGCATGGTAATGAAGCCAAGGCACTGTGGGTCAGAACTCCGCTGCCTGTGAAGGGGCAGTGGCTCAGGGAGATCCATCCACAAACTCCGTGCTGCTGCCGCTGCTGCTGCTACTGCCGCTGCTGCTGCTGCCGCTGCCGTGTTGCAGCCAGTTGAGACAATGTTGAGTCTACAGGATTCTGTGTTTTTTGAAATTAGCATAAAGTCCTTGTTAAAGTCCTGGAGCAGCAGCTGTAAGTATATATGCCTACATGGGAGAAATGCTGAGGTAGGATCAGTGCCATTTTTTGCATGCTAATTCTTGAAACCAGTCCACATCGAGGAATATATTTTCTTGAATGATAATCAGTAAGGTCAATAGAAAATCTAGATGTTCACACCCCGGGCAGTTGTAATGCTGGTAGTTAGATAGTCTTGGCTTTTTTGTTAATGTGTATCATTCTGACAAACTTTCTCTCAATTGTTCAAAAAATGGGGTAAAATGATGACAGATGACTCTGGTCTCTGCAGGGTTGTAGGATACCAGTACTGTTCCACGTTCTGTTAGCACAAAATGTTTGTTGAAGCAGTATCGGCTATCTTAAGGCATCAGACTGTTTAATATAATGGTCATAACTTTACCAGGTTCCTATCATTGAAGTTACAGTGAGTAATTTTCATATGTGGTAAATTTTCTGACAAAAAACCATTCAGGATGATATGCTTATGTTTCAAAGTTCAAGTGAGTTAATAAAACTAATGTCATTGAGCTATTATTGTGTCCATAAATCCCTTCTTAATATGTGGATTTGGCAGATGTATTGATTTTGTTCAGCATCTCCAGTATTTTCCAATGGTACTTTTCTCCGAAGATCTCAAAGCACATCTAGAAATTATTTATTAACATAGTCAGTTTTCTTTTGCCAAGATTATCATAGTAATATGATACTAAACTAATGAAGTAAGCAAGCAAAGACTGTTACAATGTCTGTCTTGGCCAAAGAAATTTGAAGTATAGAAAAAAATGTGACTTTTCCAAGGTCATATGGAGGCAAAGAACTGGAATTAGAACCCAGTTGTTCCTGCCCCCAGCTGTGCTGCCAGGGCCTGAGCACACTACACTGATGAATAAAACATGAGAGACTACATTTAGTTTTTTCAGTTAACTCTTTACTAAAATATTTATTTAGTGTAGTTTTGTTTTGTAAGCAAATAATATAAAAGACCAAACACTGATATGGGAGGAAAACCTCTTAAGATATAAGATAAAGTGTTGTAGAATATAATTTGAGGAGATTTGTATTATGCCAAATATACTGCATTTACAGTCTCCGTATTTTATTTTTGATCTTTAAGTAATTCTTCCATATGGTGATAGTGTTGTGCCAGATGGCAGAAAATTATATTAGTTCTAGGAAAGTTTCTAAGTGAATAAAACATAGTTAAAATATTGGGAGTATTATAATTACTAATTTAAAGTACTTTTATTAAAAGAATAATATGGAATACATTTTTAATCAAATAAACTCAAACATGGTTTCTAATCTCTCCTTCCTTCTCTCTTTCTCACATATTTTTAAAAAATAGCAATACAGTTTTATAGTGAGAATGAAGCTGTAATTAATGGGTTCTTATAAAGGAATAGTGTGCTACATTATATCACAGCAGCTTGTCATGTAAAAGCTTAGTTTGCTTAGATACTTGTGAACTTTGTGGTGGTTTTGTTTTGTGGCCATTCAAACGTTTCTGTACACCGCTGCCTGAACCCTGAAACCAGCCACAGCCAAATCCCATGTAGTCTTTCCCCTAAATCCAGAGTAAAGGAGAAACCGATGTTTGCAAAGCCTTTGTTATTGGCAGTACAATGACTCGGTCTGTGGGCATTCCAGTGGCCCTTGGGCATTGGTAGTACAGATTTCTTTGAAGGCCTCTTTAGAGTTGTAAAGCAATAGGTCGACAGGAAAAAGAAATCGCAAGTCTCATTGTTCAGGAAGGGCCTGCCCATGTCTGCTGCCTTAGCCCTGGGACTGGGGAGAATGCTTTGTTCTGCCAGCATCCATGAATGCCTTTTTTTTCTGTCTTCACTTAGCCCTGTTATGTTTGAAAAAGAAAAAGGATTAAAATATGTTAAAGATCCTAGAAAAAGACAGTAGTTATTGGTCTCTTCTTAGGGATGTTTTCATGACACCGACACTCAAATCAGCCAGTGTTTATTGAGCCTGTACTCATTAAGAATGAGACGTTGTCTCTGCTCATAAGGAGCTTCTAGTTTAGTCGGATAGTAAGTCTACAGGAAAAGTTACCAGTAAGGGACTTAAGGGAGAGATGTTGCCTATGCATTATGGCTTACCAAATGACTGTTATAACAGGAAAGGAATGGGGGCAGGGTACAGAGATGGAAGGGATCGAATTGAACCACAGTGGGGCATAGAAGACTTAGAGGGAAAGGAATTTATCTGACTTTGGCTGTGAATGATAGGACGCTCCCCATGGGGCCAGGCTGCACGTGGCGCCATCCACAGACTCCTTGGTCCAGAAACCAGGGATGGATCAGATGACCCTCTCTCACCCCTGCACCCTGCCTCTTTTATCATTTACCAAGAGTAGTCATTCTTTCTTCTAAAATACTCTTCTCTCCTGCCTTCCGTTGCCACAGCCACTTGCCTTAGTTCCGGCCTCTCTTCATTATCACCTGGATTAGTGCCAGGGTTTCTTTTTGTTCTGTTTCCGGCTTCCACATCGCTGCCAAGAGTTCCCTCTACGTGCCCTTTCTCAAAGTCTCTCCCCTTTTTACCTCACAGTCTTTCCTCTGTGGGATGAAGCCTTTCATCATCTATCTAGCTTCTGCTCATTTTGCCAGTCTCCTCTCTTGCCATGCTTACCCGTTTCTGGAGCATGCTCTGCCTTTGTATTTGCTGCTACCTTTTGCTGAGAATTCGCCCCCACCCCTCTGTCTGCGTCACAGTGAGCTCTCACCTTTCTTCAGACAGCCAGATACTTAATGCTTCATCGGTTATGTTCTTCACTAATCACCCTGTTCATTCCCGTCTCTGGTAACTGAGTGTAAGCTCCCAGAGGGCAAGAATTGAATGCGCGTGTTCTTTGTACACCCCGTGCTTAGTTACGTTCTGGTAAATGTGCTCGCAACTAAGGTAAAGATCAGGGGTGTAGTCATTTTTGTTAGAATGGATCAGTAAGAAAGAAGGTAGAAGGATAAATATATGACTCCTCTTATGCTATATGATTGGTATTATACAGTGATGTCTCTCAGGGGAACTGGTCCTGAAGCAGGAAAGCATAAAATGATACCTTAGTGATTTCAGAAAGTTCCCATTTCACTAACTTCTCTTCAGTGAATTTCTTCAGAAGAACAGAGGAAAACCTGATTTCTTAATAGCCTTTGTAAAAAAAAAAAAAGAGAGAAAAACAACTTTTGCATTAGATAAAATTATGTATTTCAAATGTTGCCTCTACCTTCCCAAAGGAAAAAAAAAATCTGATTTTTGTCATGGAACATAACTTAACCTCAATGTATATTATAATTCTTTATCATTAAATATAGTAACGTTTCATATCTCTATAAAGGTGCGTTTGCCATGGTCTGTAGTGATGTTAAATGCTACGTTTCACATTCATTGCTGGAGGCCCCCTGGCTCCACGGCCTGCTCAGCTGGCAGAACGTCGGTGCAGTGCCGCTGGAGTTTGTTAGAGTGGGGCCTGTGTCTTTCGGTACCAGCAATGAGGTGACATTCACTATGGCCTGAATTCAGGATGCTGTCTTCGTGCCAACAGTTTTAGGCATTACTTCTTTTACAAACTGACTCAGGAACATTCTGTTAAACCAGCTGCGTAGTAGGATGTTATCATTTAAAAGGTTGGCTTAGTTCCCTAAAATTGTTAAGACAAGGCAAGATTCAGTACTGAGAACTATCCACTTATGTATTTGCATTGTTAATTAAGGTCACAGATGCATTCATTATTAATATAATACCTAAAGTAAGCATTAATTTATAGAATTTGCATCCATAATTTTATCTCAGCTAGCGTTTCAAAGAAATATATTGACTTATTTTAACCACGGTTTTATATATTAAAATGTGAATAAGGTATGGTATGTTAAGAAAATAAATTTGCATGTATTATTGGATCTTTAAACAATGAGAATAGTTCATAAACAGAATGTGTAATGCTTGGAGATAGTTTTCCTGGATTGTGAAAGTAGTGAAAAGCCAACTTCCAAAACTGTGGTATGCATTTATTTAAATTTAGTTAAAGTCTGTTATTGATCACTAGTACTTACACCATGTACCGAGGCACTTACAGATCTGGTACTGTGGCACACGTTATACGTGTGTGCACACATGTGTGTGCACAATCTCATTTATTAAATCTCATGCAGTTATCAAAACGTGCGGAAAACCATTACTGCTTCTTCTTAAAATAACTTTATTGTGACATAACTCACATGCCATAAAATGTATCCTTTTAAAGTGCACAGTTTAGTAGTTTTTAGTGTATTTGCAGAGTTGTCCAACCATCACCACTTTCTCAGTGTAGAACATTTTCATCACCCCCAAAAGAAACCTCATACCCATTTATCTACTTTCTGTCTCTATAAATTTGCCTGTTCTGGACATTTTATGTAAGTGGAATCATACTATAGGTGTTCTTTTCTGTCTGTCTTTTTATCACCATATTTCCAAGATTTGCCCTTTTGTAGCATGTACTTGTACTTCATTACTTTTTACAACTGAACAAGATTTCATTTCATGGTTATACCAGATTTTGTTAGTTCATTTGTCAGTTGAGAAATTCCTGTTTCTATAGAAGAGTAAATTGGGGCTCAGGTGAGTTAAAGTACACTAAGAACACCCCCTCACACAAAAAAGCACAAACCCAAATTCTTTATCTAACGTCCATTAGTCCTTCATTTTTCAGTGTAAAGATTTCCCTGATTTAGCAAAATGTGAAGGAAGAAATAGTTAACAGTTTGGGGGGAGGGTGGGCGGGCAGGTGGACAGAAGGGATAGCATGCGTTGGAGGCTGGAGGAAATATGGCCAGTTTGGCTGGAGCAGGTGTGGGGATGAGCTGGCAAGGTAGTCAGGTGCTGGACCCCATGGAAATCTTGAAGACTTCGTTATGAATTTTGGTCTTAAACCTAAAACAAATGGGGAACCGTTGATGTACTTTGTGATGTACTTAGTGGTTGTGGTGATTGTATCAGATCTACATTTTTCCTGGGTTGGGGGCAGAGGTGGGGGAGGAGAGAGGTGCAATGCATGCAAGGAGATGGGTTAGGATGCTATTTAAGTAGACCAGATGTGAGATGAAGGTTGAACAAATGAAGAAATGTTATTTCTTTACTTAGCAAACATGTATATAATGCCTGCCAGATGGGTAGGTACTCTTTTAAGTGCTTTACAAATATTAACTCATTTAATTATGGATGTAGAAAATATTTAAGAGGTAGGAAAAATAGGTTTTGGATTAGATATAGGAGGTGGGGAAGAGTTTTAAAAATTGAATTTATTGGGGTAACATTGGTTCACAAAACCATACAAGTTTCAAGTGTACAACTCAGTAAATCATCTTCACACTGTATCATGCACCAGTCGCCCCAAGCCAAGTCTCTTCTGTCCCCATTCCCCCCACCCCTTGCCCACCACTGACTACCCCTCCCCCTTTCCCTCTATCGCCACACTGTTGTTTGTGTCTATGTATTTAATATGGAGATATATATATATATATATATATTTTTTTTTTTTTTGCTTAAGCCCTCCACCTTCTTTCATCAGCCCCCCAAATCCCCTCTTCTCTGACAACTGTCAGTCTGTTCCATGCACCTGTGCCTGTGATTCTCTGTTTCTGATTTGTTTGCCAGTTTATTTTGTTCATTAAATTCCACATGCAAGTGACATTATGTGGTATTTGTCTTTCTCTGACTGGCTTATTTCACTAAGCGTATAATCTCCAGGTCCATTCATGCCGTCGCAAAAGATAAGTCGTTTTATTTTTTTTTAACAGCTGAGTAGTATTCCATTGTATAAATGTACACAGCTTTTTTTTTTCTAGCTCAAGTGGTTTATAAAAACCTATAAAAAGACTACACTAGCAAAGTTCCTATTAATCTGTAGAGTTCAGAAATTAAAATGAGGAGCAAGAGTTTAGCTTAAAACCTCATCTCAAGAGAATCATGTATACTTCACACAAATAAAAACACCTGAAACCAAACATTTTTCAAAGCTCCAATACCCAAAATATAAAGAAAAAATTAATTCAGAAGACTCAGTCAAGCCATGGAGTCACAGAATGGCTGGACGGGCTAGCTCTCCACTCCACACTCCCCATCCCACGGAAGACCGAGGGAGGGCAGACCTTCCAGGCCAGGCACCGCTGGTTGCTGCAAAATTCTATGGAGATTCCTTGTAAACAGCGGTTTCCCATCTCTGGTGTCTCTCCCTCTCATGCATGAAGTAGCTGTGGCTCTGCTATCCTATGATCATTATTTGTCACCCATCTGTGACATGACACTATACAGGTAAATAAAAACCTGTATCCGTTCCCCCCGAAGGTTGAGGTTCAGGTAGAGGGGTAATTTTCCTGTGCACAGTCTTTATTTAGGCCAATTCAGTGACTTCAACAGGCTTAATCATGAGATCAGGTTTGTTGCCAGCTGCATAATGCTCCCAAATCTGTAGGTAGAACCGCTTTAGTTCCATTGTGTACACATTTTTATCCACTGATGTACTGATGGGCACTTACGCTGTTTCCATATCTTTGCTATTGTAAATAACACTGCAATGAACATAGGCATGCATATATTCTTTGGAATTAGTGTTTTGTGTTTCTTGGGATATAGTAGTAGAAGTGGGATTGCTGGGTCAAAAGGCAGTCCCATTTTTTTGAGGAAATTCCGTACTGTTTTCCACAGTGGCTTCACCAGTCTGCATTCCCACCAACACGGGTTCCCTTTTCTCTACATCCTTCCCAGCACTTGTTTGTTGATTTATTGATGATGGCCGTTCTGACCTGTGTGAAGTACCTCCTTGTGGTTTTAATTTTCATCTCTCTAATGATTAGCAACATTACCATTGACCATTTTTTTCTTATGTCTATTGGCCATCTGTATGTCCTCTGTGGAGAAGTGTCTATTCAGGTCCTTTGCTCATTTTTAAATTGAGTTATCTGTCTTCTTTTTTTTTTTTAGATTTTATTTATTTATTTTTAGAGAGAGGAGAAGGGAGGGAGACAGAGAGGGAGAGAAACAACAATGTATGGTTGCCTCTCACATGGCCCTCACGGGGGACCTGGCCCGCAACCCAGGCGTGTGCCCTGACGGGGAATCGAACCGGGACTGTCTGGTTCCCAGCCCGCACTCAATCCACTGAGCTACAGCAGCCAGGGTGAGTTATCTGTCTTCCTGGTGTTCAGTTGTGTAAGTTCTTTATATAGTTTGGGAATTAGTCCTGTATCAGATGTATTACTGGCAAATACATTCTTGCATTCAGTGGGTTCTGAAGGAGATTTTTATAAAATAAATTTGGTAGGGTAATTTATGTTCTCGTTGACATTAGTTTCAGAGATGTATCCACTGAGAGTTATGTTTCCCACAGAAAAGAATCACCTGTTGCTCATTGGCAAAATGCCCATGCTGTCATCCCTCAGAGAACTGCATCTGCTTTAGTATATGGTGCCTGGACCGTGAAGCCAACTTACTGTGCTGTTAAGCAAGTAGTATGAACTCTGGGATAGTCCCTAAATTTGAAGTTTTTAGCTCCAGATATCATTGAAGTTAGGAATCATGGGCTCCGTCCATTTAAAAGAAAAAAATCTAACTCCTAAGCTAGGTTTACCTCATTGGACCTTCCAGATTAAACATTTTGTATTGTGAGAAGTACAGCTGATTATCTAACTTATCAAGTATTTGGTTCTATGATTGGTTTTGAAGTTTTTCATTGGTGAATTTTTAAATAAAGACAACTCAATAATGATGTAGAAAATTTGAAATCACGAAAATCTACACGGATGGCCAGTACTCGTAGGTGTGAGACTGTTTGAACAGGTCAGTGTAACAGATGCAGTGCTCACTAACCCTTGGTCTCACGGCCTTCCCCAGTCGCACCGTCTTTTGCAGTCATGTGCACACTTAGTCTCGTACGAGACCCCGGGTGCAGGCCTATGGGACGACGAGGAGATCGGAGAGCCCTAGTTTCCCTGTCCAGGTGACTCAGCATCACCCTAACCTCATTACAAGTTTTGGTCTGATTTTGTTCTTTAGTACGTTAGTACTGCTTGCCATTCTTGTGTCAAAGCCGCCACCTCTGGTCCTTGATGTTCCTTCCTTCGTTCGCCTTATTTGGTCAAACTCTTTGGTAGTCCATTTTTTCCAAATATGGGGCCTTGCTTTGCCCTTCAAGAGAATGAAGGTCTCATCCAAAAACAAAATTTGAGAATTAAATTCTACTGACTTATCTTTGTAATGATTAAGCCCACCTAGGAAGGTGGGTTTAATCCACATGGGATTAAAAATGTCTACCTGTTTCCTGTTCTTGAACTTTGCGTTATACATCTGTTTGCTAGCATACTTGTTCTTTCTTGGACTTCCCTAGAGGTTTCTACTTGTTATCATACTGTTTAGATACCATAATATACCACCATTAATAGAATTCTCATTAATCTGCAACGTTATGGATATTCAGCCGTTACGCATTCTCATGGCTGCATTGATGTTTACAGCCAGAAGCTGTTTTGGCTGTTCTTCTGCACTGAGTTTAAATGTTTTAAATATGACACTGACAGGTATCTGGCCTATTATAGTGTTTAGGTCTCAAATCATTGGGCGCTGGCTAAAGTCTCGGACTTCTTTTCTGAAAGTAGCCATGTTTACAATCTCATCACGTTGATAAGACATAGTTTGCTGGCCTTTTGCAGGATGGAATGGGATGTGTTTTCTTGATTCTTCCTTCTAATGTGTTTGATGTCCTAGAACACTGCCTGTTCATGGAATTTCTGACAATTTATTTTTGGTCTGCTAGCACATTTTCATTAAGCATGCTATTTCCCAGTATAAAAAACTTTGCTAAAATAAGTAAAGTTTTCAAGATTTTTACAAAAACAGATTTAAAGAGGAATTTATTTGAATGGGGATGGCTGTGGAAGCCAAATTTTAAGTCGTCAGACATGTTTCTACTAGAAAATGATGAATTGTAAATGTGATGAGAATTCATAGTAGAAAATCATAGGAATTGTTCCAAAAGCTATATTTTCAACAGTATTTATTGATCCGTGTGGTACAGAAGGTAGTTAACAAAGGCAGTCATAAAACTCGCAGTATGAATTAATATTCCCAACATGTAATATACTAACAGAATAATATCATAAGTTCAACTTTACATTAGATACATTAAGTGAGTCATTTGATTTAAAATAAGGTTCACTGATATTTATAGCTACTTTATTCATAATTACCAAAACTTGAAGCAACCAGGATGTCCTTCAGTAGGTAAATGGGTAAGTAAACTGTGGCTCAAATGAAGTGAACTATTAAGCTGTGAAAAGACTGAGGGGAGCCTTAAAGGCACATTACTGCGTGAAGGAAGCCAGTCTGAGAAGACTGTACACTGCGTGATTCCAACTTTATGGCACTCTGGAAGAGGCAGAGGTGTGTGAAGAGGCGGCAGAAGGATGAGTGCTTGTCAGTGGTCAGGGAGAGGAAGGGATGAATAGGAGCATAGAGGACTTTGAGGACAGTGAAACTACTCTGGGTGATACTATAATGGGGGATAAATTTATCCAGATCTATAGAATGTAGAACGCAAAGAGTAAGCCCTAATGTGAAGGCTGGGTTTTGGATGATAATGATGTGTTCCTGGAGGGTTTTCGGTTGCAGCAGACGGATGAGGGGAGGCTGTGCGTGCGTAGGGCAGGAGGTATATGGGCTGTCTCCACCGTCCTCTCAATTTGCTGAACCTAAAACTGCTCTAAAAACAAAGTCTTAGAAAAGAAGAAGACATTAAACAAAAAGAAGCTTCACATAAAATTTTGGAGCAATATATGAATGAGTGATTCTTATTATAGAGAGCCTATAGAAGAAAATAAAATGTAATGCAAATAAAATGGCCTTAGTAACCTTGAAAGTAAGGTTAGTACATATTTTTAGTCTGTGATGGGAGTACCCATGTGCACAGGGTGGACTTCAGTTATGTGCAGATTTTCTGCTGCATGGGAGGTGGCACCCCTAGCCCCCCCCCCCCCAGGTGTTAAGTGCAGTGCGTTTTTAGGTGGAGTATGGAGACATGGTATTGCCGTGGTTTGATGTATAGGGCCTACTGTGGTTGCAGTAGAAAGTAGTCACTTTGGCTGCTATGTGAAGTTGTTATTTCATCTGCCTAGAGGCAGTGCTAACGGTGAGAGAAGATTTTTCAGGAGTTTACTAGACTACTATTAGAATAGGGACTTAAAATTTATCTATGCAGAAAAAAGGGCGGGTTACTTCAGCAGTGGTGGGATTTGATGACTAGATTAGCTACAGAATGTAAGGCACGGGGAGGAGTCAAGGGTGGTTCTGAAGTTAACATCATTGGAACCTCAGCCTTTGAAGTCATAGCTGGAGAGTCAGGCAGAGGGTTGGCAGGGCACGGAGATATGTGGCCTGGGGCAGTGCCTGTAGTGAAGTGGCAGACACCCGGAGGGAACACTCAGTTCATCGTTTCCAGTATGAACTGGGGGAACCATGTAGAACTTTTTAAAACTAGGTTTTTGAATTGTTTTATAGATCATTCGTGTTGCTTCCTAGAGCTTTGCCTCTGACGTGTCTTTATTTAACACTCTCTGAACTGTTTGATGGGTTTATGTACATAGGTTTCCTTATTTATGGTGTTTTTGAAGCTTTTTAATGAGCAAAATAAGTTTTAAATAAAATCAGTGTGTAGAACCTACTGTCACACTTTAGAAGGATGAGTGGAAGGCAGTGGTTCTCAACCATGGCTGCACGTTGGAGGCACGATGGGGAGTTTTCCAAAACATACAGATACCTGGGCCTCGCTCCAAAGAGTTCGCTTCTGATGTGAGGAATTGCCGGAGGAGCCAGCAAAGACTGGCAGTAGTCAGAAAACTTGACTTTACGTTAAGACTGAGAGTGGATATGAAATCTTATTCAGCAGGTAGAATTGTAATCAGCGGTCTGACAGAAATGAGTTTTTATGTTTGCCAATTTATTAATTTAACAAGGAGAAATATGCCAAGTAGGTGTTAATGCTTGAGCTGGCAGACCATCCTTTGCTCTCCTTGTGGGGTAGGTCATCCATTGCTAAATTAATGTTAGTGGCATGGAGAGCCTGCAGTTCAAAGAAATTAATATCCGTGACGCTCTGCTGTAAGGGCTGGAATAGTCATCCTTGTTGTCCAGCCTACTGGATTGTACTTAGGTGGACGAAACACTTCTATCAGCAATGTGTTAAGTGTTCAGTTTCCCTGTACCTTGCCAGCAAGAGATCTAATTTTTTTTTAAAGATTTTGCTTATTTATTTTTAGACAGAAGGGAAGGGAGGGAGAACAACAGGGAGAGAAACAGCAATGTGTGGTTGCCTCTCATGTGGCTCCCACTGGGGACCTGGCCTGCAACCCAGGCATGTGCCCTGACTGGGAATCGAACCGGGACCCTTTGGTTCACAGCCCGTACTCAGTCCACTGAGCTACACCAGCCAGGGCTAATTATTTTTTTTTAATAGTTGCCAGTCAGATGTGCATAAAATGAAAGCTTATTGCTATTTTAATTTGCATTTTATGGGTACTACAAATTTTGAATGAATATTTTTTATATATTGTCTTTTTACATTTGTTCTTATGTGCATTGCCTAAGTATATCTTTTGACAGATTTTCTCTATTGTGTTTTCTTTTTTTTTGTTAATTTGTAAGAGCTCTTTGAATATTTTATATTTCCTGTCACCTACCGTGTTTTTCGGACGGTAAGACACACCCCCCCCAAAATTTGGGAGGAAAATGGGAGTGTATCTTACAGTCTGAACGTTCTGTTTACATTTACATTGGTGAAATATTATGTTATTTATGTTATTAAATATTTTACCACATTTTTGCTTCAAATTTTTTTTTCCTATTTTCCTCTAGAACGTAGGTGTGTCTTATGGTCTGAAAAATACGGTATATTATATTTTTGTCTAACTGTCTTTTCTTGTTTATGGTATCATCTGCTTTATAAATATATAAATTTTTTATTTAGTTGAATGTTTTCTTTTTATAATTTGGATTTACTGTCTTGGCTAAAGGTCTCTTCTTCCCTGGAATGTACATGTTGACTACTAATTTTTTTCTAAGACTTTTTAAAAATTCACTTTCAGCCCTGGTTGGTGTGGCTCAGTGGATTGAGGGCCATCCTGCAAACTGAAAGGTCACCGGTTCGATTCCCAGTCAGGGCACATGCCTGGGTTGTAGGCCAGGTCCACATTGGAAGCATGTGTCAGAGGCAACCACGTATCTCCTGCACATTGATGTTTCTCTCCCTCTCTTTCTTCCTCCCTTCTCTTCCCTCTAAAAGTAAATAAATAAAATCTTTAATAAAATAAAATAAAAACTGACTTTCAATTTCATATCCATCTGGTCTTTGGTTTTTGAATATAATTTTTCCAGATGAATAGCCAGTTATTCCAACATTATTACTAAATAAACATTCCTCATCCTTCTGATTTTGCCCATGTTGAATTCTGGAACTTTTGGAAATTTTGAGGAGTCCTCTAATCTTTTACATTAATCTGATTTAGCAACACTTATGTTTACTGAGTTGATTACTGTTACATTGTTATGATATAGTCATATTGTATTTTGATATAATGTTTTGATGATAATTATAATACATTCTGATTATAGTTATATCTTCTGATTTAGAAAATATTTTTTGTATTTTTTAAATAATTTATTTAGCTTTTCTTGGGTTTTCGTTCTTCCATGTATACTCTAAGATAGTTTTATTCAATACAACCTAAACAAAATAGTATTGGAATCTTAATTGGAACTGTAGTAATTCATATATTAATTTTTTGAGCATTGACAGTTATAATGCTCCCATCTACAAATTATGTCTTTCTGTGTTCAGATCTTCTTTTATGTCTTTTAATGTGAACTTGTAGTTTCCTCCATGTAAGCCCTATGCTTTTCTTATTAAATTTATCCGCACCTGTTTTATATTTGTGAATAGATTTTTACTCATTTTCACTTTTAGGTGGTTATTGCTAGTTAATATAGAAAGTTTCATGTTTTCTTTTTCAATATTTATAACAGTGATTTAATGTTTTGGTATTACTGCATTTACTTGCATAATCCCATAACTTCTAGGATGTTGTTGAATGGTAAGGCAAGAATCAGTATCATTGTTTAGTTTCTGTTTTTAATCGAAATAGGTTTGGTGTTTTGAAACCGATGATATTTGCTGCTGGTGTTTGGTACATATTTTGTTTCTTTGTCTCTAGCTGCCGGATACCAGTAGTGTGCAATTATATTTCTTTGTCTGCTAATTAAGCATGAACCATACATATTTTAAAGAGTAACCCTAAGGGTGAGGGAAGAGAAAGCAGTCTCAGCCTCTGTGAGCCTGTTAGTTCCCAGCTGAGATATCAGGAGGAAGCCCCTTGGCTCCTTGTGTTCTCCGCCCCCTCCGCCTCAGGGATGTAGAGGGTTCAGGCCACCTCCTTAAAGGTTCTGCTCAGCCCCCGAGAAGTAAAAGATTGCTGCATATGTATATGCAGTTGCTTACCTGCCCCAGGGGCGGGTCTAGCTAGGTGTGTTTGTTGGACGAGGTCCTACAGGATTCTGATGTTCAGCTTTTCCCTTCGGGCTCACCCTATGCTGATCCCCAGGCTCAGTCTGCCTCGAGGAGAAAAGTTGTCCACAATAGCTTTTTTCCCTTGGCAGTGAAAATTTTTATGAGAGGAATAGAGGAGAACAAAAATGAAAACAACTTTCTTGTTGCTCCTGATACATACCTATGGCTGAGATAGAATTCAAATTATTTATTTATTTATGTATTTTAGAGAGAAATCAAAAGCTTACAGAGGTGAAATAATTTGACCAAGATTATAATGATACAAAGTAGCCCGTCAAGTCAAGAGCCCTTGGTCTTCTGACTCCTAGGTTCATGCACATTTTTAAAAATACTGCATTATTTCTAGATTTTCTGAATAGTTTCTTAGCTAACCTTCTGAAGGCTCAAAAGAGTCTTAACAAAATAACCCCAGGGAGACTCAAGCTGATTGAATAATGGATTGTTTAGATGATAGATCATTTTTCTTGAGCTTCATAAGAAGTGATATTTCTGAAGCAGACTTCAAGTTAAAAAATTGGAAATGTGCCCAAGATGTCATAGGACTTCTATGTTTAGAAACTGTTTTCAATGGGAATAGTTTAGACTAGGATAAATAAACATTTTAGGAACAGCTGTCCAAAGAACAAGCAAAAGTCTTAATTTTTTTTATACATTGAAATACAACCAGAAGCAGAAAAGTTATGCTGAAGAGTGAGGACAATGGTTTCATTCACATGGAACAGAAACGAAGTATTTACTAATTACTAAGAAAAGTAACAAGAATTAAATAGATCCCCTATGAAGGGAGATGCACGTTTTTCTCTGAGAATACGGAAGGAGGTATATTAATGAGGGTATGGCAGGTTCTAGACAAGACATCTTAAGATGTCATTTTTCTTCTAGTTAATTAGCGAAGATATGCATAAACTTGAAAGTATAAGTGAAAGACAGTAGCTGAGAAATTGCTGAAGATGATGAATAAATGGGGATATTTATACCAATAAATAATAAAACCTGTTATAAAGCTATAGTAATTAAAAGTATGGTACTAATACAAAACTGACCAATAATGAGCAAAATAGAAAGTACATGTGAGTCTGGCTTTAGCTTATGATAGTAAATATAAAATTAGTGACAGAATTTCAGTAAAAGAACCCATAAAAATTGAGCAAATATTGGAGGAAAAAGAAAATAGTGTTTTTATTGTATGTATAGTAAAGATATTCAAATCTGGATGAGAAATTTAAGTGGAAAAAATAAAGCTAGAAAAGTCAGAATGGGAAAGCCTTTTATTCCTAGCCTGTTTTTTGTACAAGAATTTTAAGATGCAGCCAAAATATTTGATTTGTGGAATAGTTATTCTAAGCAAACAGTATGTTAATAACCTAGACATTTAAAAGAGAAAAATGAATATATCAAAATCTGGCCATTCTGGAGAAAAGAGAGCCACTGATCTGAAAGTTCTTAGAAACTCAGGGCCTAATGTGACAAGCGACTCTAGGAGCCAACTTCTTTCTTACAAATGGATGCTAACTTGAAGTGGTATTCTAGCTCTCAAACTGCATTCTTACCAGGGATTTTACCAGTGGGCTGTTAAACTATTGGTAGCTTGAAATCAGCCATGATGGAAGTAAATAGACTATGGAAGTGGGCAAACACTATAAATCAGGACCTTTTTAAAAAAAAAAAAAAGTCAGTCATCTGGCTATCGCTTGAAAATAAGAATAGATTTGTTAGGAAAAAAATGAGATGATATGCAAAATTACCTCAATAAAGTATTAATTAGTGTTTCATTTCCATCAGATATGAACAGTGTCTGGTATGAGTTTCCTTCATTCATGAAGAAATTTTGAGGTATACCTTACTTTATAGCAAATTCTGTTTGTGCAATAAAGTCATCAAGTGATGCTTTCCTATTGTACCAGTAGTTAACACAATATTATATCCCGTCTTTCCTCTTCAGATATACTTGCTCTCAAACATACAGTGGTTCTCTGGACAGTTAGTTGAAAGATACATCGATCCAACTGGCCTTTCCAGCAGTTGAAATTTGCACTTACTCCCTAATACTGATTTCGCTTTCTTTGTTTCTGCTTTCAGTCTGTCAACCATATAATCTGATTTGTGTTTTTGACATTTTGTTTTTAATTGACTTATAAACTGTTTCCTTTTCCTGAGCTTGAGCCAAGTATATTATTGTTTTAAACTTTAGCTGGAGCTGTTGTTTATTTTGACTCTTCCCAGGCACCTTTGGTTCTGGCTGACAGGGATAAAATAGGCTTTTCTTTCTTTTGTTTTTATGTTTATAAAAATTAATAGACTTTATTTTTTAGAGCAGGTTTAGGTTTACAGAAAATATGAGTAGAAAGTAGAGTTCCCATGTACCCTCTCCTTACGCCCCCCATTTTTCTGTTAGTAACATTTTACATGAGTGTGGTACGCTTGTTAAAAGAATTGATGAAGCGAAATGATTATGAAGTGAAACATCATAATCACTCTAAGTCTGTAGCTTACATCACATTAACTCTTTGTGTTGTACATTCTTTGGGGTTTTGACAAATATATATAGTGACGTGTACCCACAATCATACTTTCACACAGAATAGTTTCACGGTCCCCAAAAGTGTCCCTTATGTTCTCCCATTCACCCTTTCTCCCTAACCCCAACATGAACCCCTGAAAACCACTGATTTTTTAAATTGTCTCCATAGTTTTGACTTTTCCAGAATGTAATATAGTTGGAATCAAACAGTATATAGCTTTTTCAGTTTGGCTTCTTTCACTTGGTAATAGGCGTTTAAGTTTCCTCCAAGTTTTTTCATGACTTGAAAATTCCTTTTTAGCCCTGGTTGGTGTTGCTCAGTGGATTGAGCGCGGGCTGCAAACCAAAGGGTCTCTGGTTCGATTCCCAGTCAGGGCACATGCCTGGGTTGCAGGCCAGGTCCCCAGTGAGGGCCACATGAGAGGCAACCACACATTGATGTTTCTCTCCCTGTCTTTCTCCCTCCCTTCCCTTCTGTCTAAAAATAAATAAATAAAAAATGTTAAAAAGAAAAAAGAAAATTACTTTTTATTTTTTTAAGTGCCGGATATACCAAAATACATCCAGTCACCCACAGAAGCACATCTTGATTGCTTCAATGTTTTGGCAGATACAGTAAAGCTGCTACAAACATATGTGTGTGCAGGTTTTTGTGTGGACATATTTTCAACTTCTTTAGGTAAATACCAAGGAGTGCAGTTGCTGGGTTGTGTGGTATGAGTATGTTTAGTCTGGTAAGAAACCTCCAAACTGTCTTCCAAAGGGGCTGTATAGTTTTGTGTTCCCACCACCAATGAGTGACAGTGCTCGTTCTTGCTCAGTCTTCACAGCATGCGGTGTTATCAGCGGTCTCGGTTTGGCCATTCTATTATTAGGTGTATAGTTATATTTCATTGTTTAAATTTGCATTCGTCTGATGGGATGATGTGGAGCATCTGTTCATACGCTATTTTTTATTCTTTGGTGAGGGTCTGTTCCAGTGTTTGTTTGTTTGTTTTAAGATTTTATTTATTTATTTTCAGAGAGAGGAGAAGGGAAGGAGAAAGAGCAATGTATGGTTGCCTCTCACATGGCCCTCACGGGGACCTGGCCCGCAACCCAGGCATGTGCCCTGACTGGGAATCGAACCGGGACTGCTTGGTTCCCAGCCCGCGCTCAATCCACTGAGCTACACCAGCCAGGGGCATTTTTTAAATTGGGTTGCTTATTTTCTTATTGTTGAGTTTTAAGGACTCTTTATGTCTTAAGGATTCTTTATATGTTTTGGATACTGGATATGTGTTTTGCAAATATTTTCTTCCAGTCCTGTCTTTTCATTCTATTAACAGTATCTTTAGTAGAGGTGAAGTTAATTTTAATAAACTTACCAACTTTTATCTCATGGATGTTATTTGGTAGTGTATTTAGAAAGTCATCACTAAACCTAAGAGAACCCAGGCTTTTCTCCTAATATTCTGGGAATTCAGGGGGTTTTGCATTTTACATTCAGACTTCATTTTGCATTTTGAATTTACATCTGTGATCCACTTTGAGTTAGTTTTTGTGAAAACTGTCAGGTTTGTATCTAGATTTTTTAAAAAATTTGCATGTGGGTGTCATCTGTGGAAACTCTCTTTTCCCCATTGATTGCCTCCGTTCCTTTGTCAAAGTTCAGTTGACTGTGTTTGTATGGGGTCTGTTTCCGGGCCTTCTCTCTGTCCCCCTGATCTGTCTTGTCTTTCGCCAGTACCGCACTGACTTGATTCGGCTCGTGTAAGTACTTCGACTTTCTTCTTCTGCTCCTTCAGTGTACTGCCTCTGCTGGGTCATGTGCCTCTCTGTGCAAACTTGAGAGTCAGTTTGTTGATATTCACGAAATAACTTGCTGGGAATAGGCTGCTTTTTCAACAAAGAATTTTGCTTTTGTTTTTTAAATTGAGATACTTTTATATTTGTTCCTGTTTCAAGGCCTTTTCTTTTTATGTGATCATCAAAATTGTTGTTAGCCATTATGAGTAATAATTACTAGAATAGTAAGTGGTTGTATGGTACTTTGTTACATTTCTACATTATGTGAATGTGTACGTAGATACATGCATGTAGTATGCAGGTACATATATAAGGTTGTGACTATAAACTAGTAATTTTTATTGATCAGTACCAGTCCTTGGGGGTGAGAGGGCAGCAGGCTGCTTTCACAGACTTTATTGGGGTCTTACTAAGTCACATCTACTGGTCCCCACCCATCCTCATCTTAAATACCCGAATTGTTGAGAATTATTGCATATTTGGGGGGATGTTAGTGGTTAGTGTTGTGCTTAAGAATAGAGTGGAGGTGGGAAAAAAGGCTGACAATGGCTGCTATAAAGTCCTGAAACCAAAGGTGAATTGGGTTAGCAGTTATGTGTCTTCTCACTTGTCTGCTTTCCTTAATGGAATTTAAATTTACCGTATAAGACTATAGTAGTCTTAAGGACATGAAAAAGATGGTAATTGTTTTATTATGTATTCTAAGTATGATGCTAGAGAGTTGGCTCTCTAAAAATGCCATATTAGTTTTATTTACACTTTATCTAAGAAAGAATAAATATGCTTGTTTTTAATACCCATATTTTAATTACTCAGGTCTTGCTTTATTCTTTTTTTAATAAAAAAATTGTTTATTTTTAGAGAGAGGGGAAAGGAGAGATAAAGCAAAGCAAATATTGATGTGAGAGAGAAACACTGATCGAGTTCCTCTCATATGTGCGCTGGCTGGGATCGAACCTGCAACCCAGACATGTGCCCCGACCAGGAATTGAATAGGGGACCTTTTGCTTTGCAGGACAACGCCCAACCAGGCCAACCAAGCCCCATCAGTCAGGGTGTGCTTATTCTTATTATTATCAGTTAGAGTTGAAAAGATTTATTTTCTAGGAGTGTTGAATATGACATTGGGAGTTTACAAACTGTAATTCAATGCCTGAATTTTGTTCTTAAGGTATGACTTAATTCTCCCATAAACTTCTCAGAATTTTATAATAGCTTGTAGATAATTATTACTATTTAACTTTATAAAATATTTAACTCAGGCACTCAAGTGACATCAAGTCATTCTACAGAGTTATGCAAAAACTAGCTTTCTTCCTGGCTTAGAGTGACCATCCCTTTTCCTTAACTATTAGCCAGAGTAGTAGAAAAATTCACATATATTCACGAAAGCTGAACATTATAGTGAAATAAAAATTGGGGAAAACCATTTTGATACATGAAAATGCTATCTAATTTTTGTTTGTTTTAAAATATTAGTGATGTTAAATATTATTTTCATGGTATTGGCCTATCTTATATTTTGTAACTTGCTTATTCATATCTTTTGTTCAGATTTCAGTTTGGGAGTATAGGTTTTTTTCTGATTTCATTAGGGCTTTGTAAATGGAGGTAAAAGTAATTAACTCTTTAAAAGTAACTTTCAAAATTAGACTTTTTTCAAACTTGAAATATGTTTATTTTGGGAGATAATGTAGATATTTGGAAAATAAATTTTTATTTGTGAGATAAATACAGGTTTTTCTTAAAGTTTTGTCTTTATTGGCAAATTTCTTGTGCAATTATGACATGCAGGAATATTTATTTATGCTTAGTTTATGTTTATGCTTTTTTGAAGTAGAAGACAGTAAAGGTGAGTTATTTGAGAGATCTTTTAACCAAAATTTTTCATTTTGAAGAGACTGTTCAAAAGCTAAATGTCAATTAAAAAGTTTGCACTTCTTCAAAGTTAGTTTAAGTACCTAGTTCTATTATAAGACTTCCTGGTTACATTTATTGTAAAGCCAGAGAAACCTTTGTAACTGTTATGATCTTATGAGTCGTTAATTAAAGGCTTACAAAATTAAATAAAGGAAAAGATACATTTTATGTCTATGTCCTTAAGTCAGTCTTGACTATGTTTCATCTTCATTTTTATTTTTAAAATATAAGTTAAAATTCTGAAAACTGAGTACCCTTTTTAAATGATTCCCTAGGGTTATCCAACATAGTGATATAAAACAGAATTCTTAATGTTCCAAAATAACATTTTTAAATTTAAGATCTCTTTTCCCACAATGACATTCGTTAATAGAGTCTCTCCTTTATAATACACAGTGTTGGATCATGAAGCAGAGTCAACAAGTAGGTCATTGTTTAAAATAAGCGTGCACTGTGTTCAAAGGACTGTGAATTTTTGTTTTTAATTGTTATTATATAATTTCAGTTCAAGAATAAAATATATTGTACTTTAATTTGATGTGATACAAAAATATTTGAGGTGCAATATTAATAATTTGTAATATTTTTAGATGATTATTTTAAAAACATATATAATCATCATATGTGACTAATTTTTAATCTTAACCTTGGAGGGAAATAGTTGATTCTGTGCAAATATTAGTGAATAAACAAGGATAATGAATAGGGCATGAAAGGAAGTCAAGTATTTGGAAGTCTGTTTTTCAAAGAGATTTTTTTTTAATTCACAAATTATTTTTTCAGAAATGACTACGACAACCTGACTTTGTATTACTTTCTAGAATTTTCTTTTGGAGTTATGACAGGTCACCTTTCTATATCTTGATATAGAGTAAGTTGTTTTAGTTGACACAACAATTCCTTATGAGTTTGGAATGTATGAATTCAGAGCAAGTTGATTGTCCTATAGTTATACAGACACATACACGTGGACAGAAATTCACTGTTTGAATAGTTGTGTTCTATTTCCTTTTCAAGGAGAGGGTAACATATAGGACAGCATATGATAGGGCCCTATCCGGAGATCAGGTTGAGGTGGAGAGCACATTCTTGCAAGTTCTCCGTGAATATTCTAGGGCAAAGGGGATGACGTAAGCGATAGTTAGAGTGAGTCTGTGTTATGCAGCAGGCTGCAAGAATGAGGCAGGGGTAAACTGTGGATAGAAGTCCCAGGCGGGCTGCCCGGGCAGTCAGGAGAGCAGAATAGGTGAGTATAAATAGCATGCAGTTGTGTGTGCTCTTTCTGTGCCACACCTGGTGCTACGTGCTACTTGGTGGGCACAATGTCATCCCTAATTGAGAAAATGGCATTTGAGTGATTCAAATATAAAAACAGAGTCGTCTTTAATTCCCTTCACTCACCTTGGTGTCAAACCCACCAACATATGACAGATCTCAAATCCTTTTCCTTCTCTCCTGTGCCACTACCATCCTCTCAGCCCGAGCTGTGACCATGTCCTCTGGACTTCTGCAGTGGCTTCCCTGATTGTACATCCGCCCTCTGTCGGTCCATTTTCCAGAGAATCCCAAGAGATCCCAAGAGATCTTAAGGAGAGGCCAGATCCTATCCACCTCCAAGTTAATAACTTCACATAGAATTATAATTGCACTTAGAATAAAATCTGATTTCCGTACAAAGTTCTAAAACTTTGACCCCTGACTATTGATTCCGACTTCATCTCACATTGCTTCTGCCTCTACTTCATCCCCCGAGTTCCAGCCACACTGGTCCTCTTTTTGTTTCTCCAACACTCACACTCAGCTCGGAGCCTTCTGTTCCTGGTGCTTTGCCTTGTTGCCTTCTTTTCATCATTTTTGTGTGAGTTCAAAGGTAGCTTTTCTACATGAGGCCTTTGTGGAGCATGCTCTCCAGAGTGGTATACTTCAGCCCCTAGCCCCATCCATGTTTCATTTACTCACATCTGTTTTATTCCTTTACTGCACACGACTTTGTTTAGAATTCATTTATGCAGTACCTGTTTACTGTATACCTAGTACATGCCAGGCATAATCCCTGGGATTTATTAATGAACAAAAAAGACAAGAGAATCCCTGTTCTTATGGAATTCACATTAGTAGGGTAGACAGAAAAACAATACATAGTAGACAGGTAACTAAATTAACGTTATGTTGGGAAGTGTTAGAAGGCAGCAGGTGTAAATACAGAAAAATAGAGTGCGGTCGTACAGATTGGGAGATCTCGATGCAGTTTAGGGACAGCATGCTTACTAAGTAGGGTGGCTATAGTAGGCTAAATAGTTCATCATTAAAGTAGAGTTCTTTTGTGTCTTTTATTTTTAGCGTCAGCACCAGTGAGCAAAGTGAGTAAGTACTGTGCTGCTTCCAACTTTCATTCCACATTGGGGAAAAGGAATATCATCATGTCCAGCATTACGATTGACCCAGATGTCAAGCCTGGTGAATATGTCATCAAGAGCCTCTTTGCAGAATTTGCTATTCAAGCTGAAAAGAAAATTGAAGTTGTAATGGCTGAACCCTTGGTGAGTAGAGCTGACCTATAAATCTGAAATATTTTCTTGAATTTTCATATTAACCAATATAATACACATTTTACAAAGAAAATAATATACTTGAAAAAGTATTAAAGGAAGCCAATCTGAAAAGGCTACATACTGTGTGACTCCAACTATATGACATTCTGGAAAGGGCAAAGCTATGAAAATAGTAAAAAGGCGAGTGGTTGCCTGGACTCTGGTGTGGGTGGAGCTGTGAACAGGCAGGACGCTAGATGCTTTTAGGTCTGTGCAGGTACCCTGTATGACCCCGTAAGGGTGGAGACATGTCATTATACATCTGTCCAAACCCCTGGAGCACACAGCACCAAGACTGAAGTGAACTGTAATGTAATCTGTGGATTTTGGATGATTATGATGAGCCGTGTAGGTTCATCAGTGGTAACAAATGTACTACTCTGATGGAGAATACTGGTAATGGAGGACGCTGTGTATGTGTGGGCTAAGGGGTCATGGGAAGCCTCTATCTTCTCACTTTTGTTGTGAACCTAAAACTGTTCTAAAAATAGTCTTTAAAAACTTGAGATAGGGTAGTGCAGTACTCCCCCTCTATCCATGGGGAGATAAGTTCCAAGACTCCCTATTAAATGCCTGAAACCAGGGATAATATTGAACCCTGTGTATACTATCTTTTTCCGATACATACCTACCTTTTCACATAAAAACAGCACTTTGCGGCTTCTCTCAGGCATATCTGGATTGCCAGCGTCGCTAATCTTGCACTTTGGGGCCACTATTAAATAAAACAGGGTTACTTGGACACAAGCACTGTGATACTATGACAGTTGATCTGATAACCTAGATGGCAACTGAGTGACTGACGGGCAGGTGCCGTATACAACATGGGTATGCTGGACAATGGGATGATTCACATCCGCGGTGGCACAGAGAGGACAGTGCACGATTTCATTGCACTGCTAGAATAGCACACGATTTAAAACATGAATCGTTTATTTCTGGAATTTTCCATGTAACATTTCGATCTGCTCTTGACCACAGGAACCTGAAACTGATGAAAGTGAAATTGCAGATAAGGGAGGACTTCTGTAGTTAAAAGGTGTCTAGAAAGCTGTAACAGGTTCATTGATCTCCCTCCCCTTTTTACATAATCTTTTATTTTTCAGTTACAGTTGACATACAATATTATGTTAGTTTCAGGTGTACAACCAGTGGTTAGACATTTACATAACTTACAGTGATCTCCGTAGTAAATGTAGTACCTGTCAGATATCATGCAGAAGTATCACAACATTATTGACTATATTCCCTATGCTGTACTTTACATCTCCATGATTATTCTATAACTACCAATTTGTACTTCTTAATCCCTTCACCTTTTTAAATCACCCCAACCACCCTTCCATCTGGCAGCCGTCAGAATGTTCTATCTGTGAGTCTGTTTCTGTTCTGCTTGTTCATTTATTTTGGTTTTTAGATTCCACATATAAGTGAAATCATATGGCATTTGTCTTTTTTCTGCCTGATTTATTTCACTCAGCACAATACCCTGTAAGTCTGTCCATGTTGTTTCAGATGGCAAGATTTTATTCTTTTTTATGGCTGATTCATATCCCATTTTGTGTGTGTGTGTGTGTGTGTATGTGTGTCTATATATGGACACATACACAACTTCTTTATCCATTCATCTTTTGCTGGACACTTAGGTTGCTTCCGTATCTTGGGTGTTATAAATAATGCAGTGAATGTATAGATGTATACATTTTTCAATTCAGTGTTTTGGGTTTCTTTGGATAAATACCCAGAAGAGGAATTGCTGGGTCCTTCTTTTCCTCTTGTTACAGCCTTTGTTTTAAACTCTCTTTTTTCTGCTATAAATGTTGCTATGCCAGCTTCCCCTCCCCCATTTTCATGAGATATTTCTCCCATCCCTTTACTTTATCTGTGTTTGTCTTTCAGTCTGAAGTGAGTCTCTTGTAGACAGAATATGTAAGGGTCTTGTTTTGTTATCTCTTCAGCCTCCATATATCTTTTGATTGGAGGTGTTAATTCATTTGAATTTACGGTAATTGTTAATAGATATGTATTTATTGCCATTTTATTATTCATAGTTTTGATCTATTTTTTCTTCTGTTTTTCTTCTTCTGAAAGAAGATCCCTTAACATTTTTATAATACTGGTTTGGTGGTGATGGACTACTGTAGCTTTTTTTTATTTGTGAAGCTCTGTCTTTCATTTCTAAGTGATAGCTTTGCTGGATTGAGTAATCTTGGTTATAGATCCTTGATTTTCATCACTTTGAATATTTCTTACCAATCCCTTCTGGCCTGCAAAGTTTCTATTGAGAAACCAGCTGACAGTCTTGTGGGAGTTCCCTTGTAGGTAACTACCGTATTTTGCTGTGTATAACGCACACTTTTTTTGCCCAGATTTTTTAGGGAAAAATAAGGATGTGCATTATACATGGGTAGTACTAATCCGTATCTATATAAATGTTTTTAATTCTTTTATTCTTATTTGTTAATAGTGTAACTCTGGAAAGCAATAACAATATCTGTATGCAAAATAATACCCTGAAATACAATAATCAGTTTTATTTCTAAATATAGCTAAATTTTAAAAATGAATTTAAAAATTAAAATGAAAGGTTTTTTCTTGAAAGTTTGGGCCCAAAACATGGGTGCACATTATACACAGAAGTGCATTATACACAGCAAAATACAGTAACTGCTTTTCTCTTGCTGCTTTTAAGATTCTCTCTTTGCTTTAACCGTTCACATTTTAATTATGACGTGTCATGGTGTGGGCCTCTTTGGGTTCATCTTGTTTGGGATTGTCTGTGCTTCCTGGACTTGTGTGTGTCCACAGCCTTCACCATGTCAGGGAAGTTCTCAGTCATCTTTTAAAATAGGTTTTCAGTTTCTTGCTGTCTCCCTTCTCCTTCCCGCACCCCCATGATGCAAACGTTGGGACGTTTGAAGTTGCCTCAGAGGCTCCTTACATTATCTTCATTGTTTTGGATTATTTCTTCTTTTTGCTGTTCTGATTGGTTGTTTTTTGCTTCCTTATATTCCAAATTGCTGATTTGATTTTCGGTTTCATGTATTCTACAGTTGATTCCCTGTAAATTATTCTTCATTTCAGTTAGTATAGCCTTCATTTATGACTGGTTCTTTTTCATGATTTCCATGTCCTTTTTTATACTGTTGAAGTTCTCACTAAGTTTCTTGAGCATGTTTATACCAGTGTTTTGAACTTTGCATCTAGTAGCTTGCTTGTCTCCATTTTGTTTAGTTCTTTTTCTGGAGGTTTGTTCTCTTTAATTTGAGACATATTTTTTTTTTTGTCTCCTCATTTTGACAGCCTCCCTGTATTTGTTCGTACGTATTAGGTAGAGCTGCTAGAGGTGTTTCCTGGTCTTGGTGCAGTCAGTGGCCTTATGTAGTAGGTGTCCCTGGTCACCTATCCCCGCCCTCGTCCCTGTGTGGGCTGTGTGCACCTGCTTGTTGTGTTTTAGCCTTGATTGCCATTAGCACATCAATGGGAGGAACTTACCTCCAGGCTGATTAGTTGTGAAGGATGTGTTGTTGGTAGAGGTGGTTAGGTGGTACTTCAATGTTGTTTGAAGCTGTCCATTGGGTGTGCTGACTCTGCTGCTTCCTGGAAGGTGCAGACCAAGGTCAGCCGCCACCTGTGGCCAGATTGGGGCCAAGTGTCATTAGCTACATAGTGATCTGGAGATGACAGCTACTTGGGCTGGGCTTGGAGGTGTCTGGGCGAGGCCAGACTATGAACCAAGGCTGGCTGCTGCTAAGGCCAAGCCTAAGGCCACTTAGCAAGAGGCCCTGGGTCATGCTGAGGCCAGATACTGCACCTTTAGTTTGTGAACCTCTTAGACATTTTAGGAAAGACCACAGAATGAACCAAGACAGGCTGCATGTATGGAAAAGCCACTGGAAGCAGCTTGGGTGGGCCCACAAGTTGGATGGGGTGGCGTCTCAGGAAATCACCACAGCTGGGCAAACACTGTTAGCCAGATTGATGGAGACTCAGATAGGGCACCTGCGTGTGTCTGTAAGGAGTGCTCTGCAAAGGAACAATGGCTTCTGCCAGCACTTTGTGTCTGGGATAAAGCTGTCCCTGCAGCCCTTATTTGGAACCAGCTCTTCACTGTATGTCCCGGGCACCTTTTGGGCTGCTGCTCCAGTGCTGGAGCTCAGAGCAAGTGAGTCTGTCATCGAGCAAGTCTGTGCATAGCCCTTTAAGAGGAAGGCTTGGGACTCCAGAAGCCTTTTGTCTCACTCAACCACAATTCTCTTTGGTTTTCACAGACAGAAGTTATGGGAACTTCTCTTTCTTGGGCTGGGAAGCGTGGTGTGGGGTTGGGGCCCCTCTCTCCTCAGTGGGGACCTCTGCAGTTGAAATGTCCCTCCCGATTTTTAATTGCCACGTTTGGCTGGGGGACCAGCTGCTCTGCCTCTCTGCTCCTCCCAGCAGTCTCGGCGTGGCTTCTGTATCTCCTTAGTTATAGAACCTCTGTTCAGCTAGATTTCAGGTGGTTCTGAATGATGGTTCTTCTGTAATTGTTGTTTCGATGTGGGTGTGAGAGGAGGCAAATACAGCAGTTCCCTCTGCTGCCATCCTGCCAGGAAGGCCGATGCACTTTGTTAAGTGCCGCAGGTCACCAGAGGACAAAAATAGAGTTTGCCAATAGGGATTATTGAGACAGATAAAATGTAAGAGGAAATAAAGGAAAATCTAGAATATTCTGATAGTTGATGATTTGATAAGAGCCAAATTCATCTCCTGGCTTCAAAAATGTTTAAGAGTGTTCTGTGCATATGTTCCTGTCCACTCTCAAAGATTATATTCTTAAAGGAGTTTTAATTTTGAAATGTGAGGCTCTTGAGAGCAAAAATATTAAAAGAAAATATGGGTGAAATTACCTAATTTGACTGAATCTCTAAAATGGCATTTTTATGTCTTTCTCCTTTCTTTTTCTTCCAGTGCCGTTGTCACCTCCATAGCTCAGGGCCAGGCTCTGTCATGTTAGTCCATTGCAGGAGCCTTCTAACCGGTCACGAAGTGGTCCATTGCCTTTCCGTTTTCCTTGTTTTACCCAGACTTTTCTTCATCTAATACACAAATAGCACCTTTCTGCTTTAAAAATCTCGCTCACTTTTCATTGCTATGGAATAAATTCAAGTGCTTTTTGGGTTATTCTAGCCTCTTCACAGTCTTGTTACAGTTTGTACGATGTCTCACAATTCTCTTTTCGTGATGTGTGCTCTGTTTTCCTAAAGCTCTGCCCTTTAACATAGCGATTCTCCTCAAACTGAATGAGTCTTTGTTTCACCGTAGCATTTCGTTCATACTTCTAGACTCTGACATTGTGATGTTATTTGCTCATATGTTTATCTCTTCTGATGCGAGCTACTTGATGCCAGCAGCCAGGAGCCGCTCCCCTTCATATCTGCAGCACTGCCCGGTGCAGATACTTAGCAGAAGGTACTTAGTAAAGATTTGTATTTTAAGTTGACTTCAGCCTTAAGAACATTGCTGTGCTATGTGCCCTTTGTTTTCCTAACCAAACATAATGTCAACAGAGCTGTTAATAGTTCTTTCAGGATACTAGTCTGGTGCTGACTAGATTTATTCATTTAATAGCTGATTTCAGAGACACCTGCCGTGTAATCTGAGATTATAAAATTATGGTGAATAGGGGTGAGGATTCCATCAGAAAAATAGGTGTTTCTCCCCATCATCACAGTTCAGGAGAAGTGTTCCGGCTCACTCTTTCTGACACAGCAGGAAAACCCCCAAAGCGGTGGTTTCCAGCAGCCATGGACACACCCAGACAGAAAATTCCCATTGTGTTTTACAGCTTTTACCCCCTACCCTCCTGTACACCTGCATCGTTTCTTCTTATCAGATCTCTGCAGCTTTGTTTCATGTATATCCAAGTCTGAGTAGATTGTGTGTATCTAGATAAGATTAGATCATGAAAGTACCTTGAATGCAATATTGTCACAATATTTTTATTATAGCTTCAAATGCATTTATTGGGATTTTTATTTATTATGTACCCTTTTAGGTAATAAACATCCATCCAAGAGAACACTCTTGAAGTCTCTAACGAACCTCTTGCATGGTCACTTTAGAGAAAGTAGCAGCCATGGAATGTTAGATAGGTTAGATAGGGGCTGGCCTTTCTCATCGTTAGGTGGACAGTGAGCTGCGAAGCCCAAATGTGAATGGCTTTTGCTAAAATAATAACTTAATCTACCACTAAAATGAATTCTAGAGCTGGCCTTTTTTCTTTTCACGTTAGAAAACATAATAAAAGGAGGTTAAGGAGGCCAAGAGATGCAAAGATTAGCTGAGCTTGACTTTTAGCCACAGTTTAATTTTCATTTGAGAAGGAAGATTCAGGAAGGAAGGGCAATCATTGATTGAAATAGCAGCTTGCAGACTACGCAATCCAATACCAAAGACTTCTTTCTTCCTTATAGCAGGTGGATCAATCCTGGGTAATGATCCAGGCATATCTAAGCTTATCTGTTAATCATGTAGATTGCCAGTGACTAGAAAGGAAGGTAGGAAAAAGGGTTTAAACAATGAACTGCTGGATTTGTCTATATATTTGATTTAGGCCCAGGATTTTTGTAACTCTGCAATTTCCACCATTGAGAATATTAAATATACATGTATTTTAAAAGTGTTTCTGTATGATCTCCTTTCCTTCAAACTACACTTTTCTGTTAGTTTCACCTTGTCCTCAGATGTTCACTGAAACATACTTTACTTTGGAGGCACTAAGCAGCTGATGGGAAGCCCAGTGTTCACGGAGGGACCTTTCTGACTGTGGTCTTCAGTGTGTATTGTCTGAACTACCAGGGTCAGAGCTTCTCCTGGGAGCTAGTCAGAGGTTCCTCCTCCAGTGCCCGGAAAGGGACAGTTTAGGCTTAGCTGCCAGCTCTCTGGAGCTCTGGAGGCAGAAGGTAACTGGGGTTTTTGATATTTGCTGTATAAATTTTTGCTTAAATTCCACCTTTCAGTATGATACCTCATCTTCAACTTCAGTGTCCCCAGTTGGCATTTCTCTGTTTAGTCCTTTGCTAAGAAGGGCAGATCCTCTGTGGGTTAGATGGAGGGATGTCAACCTGATAAGCAGAATGGGGAAGGGGAAGGAAAGGGAGGGGCGACATCTTTCTTTTTCTTTTTCATTTTCTTTTTTCCATCCTCACCCAAGGATATGTTTATTGATTTTAGAGAAAGAGGAAGGGAGGGAGAGAGGGAGGGAGGGAGAGAGAGAGAGAGCTGCCTCCTGTACATGCCCTGACTGGTGATCAAACCCTCAACCTTTTGGTGTAGGGATGATGCTCCAACCAACAGAGCTTTCCAGCCAGAACCTAAATCTTTTTAAACAGTTGTTGAAGCAGCCTTCTTATTTTTAACTTCACCCTCGCCCGCACTTTTCCATCACCGAAATTCTCTAGTTCCTGAGCCTTTTGGGAGTGCAGAAGTATCGGCGGGATTATCTTTTCTTCACCCCACACAGCAAGCTCACTCATCCTCTCCAGTTGTGACTCATATCATCTTCTCAGTGATCCTTCTATCTAAAATCTCACCACCCACTCCAACTTCTACCCTAAATCCTGTATAACATAATACTGTACATTTTGTTTGCTCTGTCATTAGACTTTTGCTTCACAAGGACAGGGAGTGTTTAGAAAAGAATGCCACCTTTGGCTGCAGATTATTGAAGTATTTCAGTGTCATCATCACGCCAGCAAAATCTTTACAAGAAGTTCTTGCTTTCTCTGGAAGGTTCATGTTGCTTGTTGCTCTTGGTACTCGATACATGTATACTGTTTATACTCGTTGAAAAATCATAATATAAAGGATTGTGAGCCTTAGAATCATTATTAATTTTTTATATTATTATGAAATAATGACATTATAAAAAGTGGAAACAGTTGTAAAGATTACTCTATTTTTTGGACCGTAAGATGCACCTAGGTTTTAGAGGAGGAAAATAGGGAAAAAAATTTTGAAGCAAAAAATGTGGTAAAATATTTAATAACATAAATAACATAGTATTTCACCAATGTAAATGTCAACAGGCAGGTAAGCTACATTCGGGCTATAAGATGCACCCCCATTTTCCTCCCAAATTTGGGGGGGGAGTGCGTCTTATAGTCCAAAAAATACGGTATATAATAAAAACAATGACCCTTTCTTCCATTTTCAATCAAGATAACCACTGTTCAGTTTTTAGTGAACCATTTTTTATGCATATTATTTACCCATCTCTACAGCATCTGCCACCTTTCTTTAAAAAACACAAATGGGAGGATTATATTACATTTTTCTATACTTAGATACTTTTATTTTATAAACATATTTTTATTTTATTTTACTTTCTATACATAAAATAAAAATTGTTCTATATCAGCCCATAACAATTTTTCTCATTCTTTCTAACAGTTGAATCAGTAAAAGAAAGTGCTATAAATTTCTTTACCTGTCTCTATGGAAAGGCAGTTTAGACTTGTTCATAAGTGTTTGCATTTATATATGTGTGAATATTGAAAATAATTAACATTTTTTGGTTGTCATAATGAAAAAGTAAACATAATTTTAAATGGTTTATCTTTTCAAAATCTATTGAAAGAAAAGACATCTACTTGAGCAATAATTGGGGCGCCCTCACCTGCGCTATGATGAAACTGAGAGGTTAATACAAAGCTCTTGATTAGTCATTTATATTTAATACAGTCCACTTGTTTATTTGTATGATGATAATGTGAGTATCCCAGTCGAAAATCATTTTTTATTCTTATCGTGAAAAAATAGCCCACCCCCATTTTCTGGTTTAGGAAAAGCTATGTAAGAATGTCAAATCTTCAGAAATCTTTAAGGAAGGTTGAGTTTGTTGAGAAATGAAAAATAGTAAGTGTAAGAACAGTATATGTGTTTCTGAAAAAGTTATTGCTCTCTTTTATCCTTGTTGTTGACCATAACTTTATTGTATAAACATGCTAGATTAGTAGTAAACTACTTAGATCAGCATTTCTCAAAATATTACTAAACCTTTAAACTTAATATGAACAGTGAAAAGGGGGGTTAAATAAGTCAAGTTTGGAAGAAACCTTTTACAGCCCCCCACCCCATGCGTCTTAAATACACAGTTGACATTAGGATAGTAAGGGACCTTTGGTTCAGTACTTGTCAAGCATTTAGAAACAGTGTTCTTTGGGACTCACTGTTTTACTTCCATTGTAGAGCCAGTTAATTGGGCACCGGTGGTACTGTGCAGGGTCATCCCCATGTGCGCGCGACGGGTGTGTAGTTAGGCTGCGGGAGGTGATTACCAAAGTGTGCCTAGTCTGCGAGGGCTCAAGTGTCAAGGACGCGCCGAAAACTTCTATTAAGAGAGTAAAGTGCCATGGAATTCAGGTGTTTTCCTCACCCCATTTAAATTAGAAATATAATTTTCTGATAATTAAGATTAGGAATTTTTACATTTGATTGGCAAATACATTGGTGGATTTATTTTCACGAAGATTAGTCATAAATAAGAGAAAGAAATTGGAAGACTTGGATAGACGAGCTTCAAAATATACATATTTCTAAATTCTAGTTTCTTTCATGGAAGAATGGCATTTGTTTTTTATAATACATATTGAATATAAAAATTCATAAAAAGCATAATTTAGAAAATCATTCTTAAAAATCTCAACAAAAGAATCAGTCATCACACATTTGAACATAATCCGGACATCGCTTATATTGAGAAGGTAGACCACTGTATTTGGGGTAGCCCGCACAGTAAACAGGCAGAAAGACTGACAGAAGGGATCAGTCATACTATGTATATTTTAAGTTAAACTTATTATACTAAATTTTGTTTGAATTAACGGAACAGAACCTTTCTTTTAAACTGTTTATCATATAAAGATTTCCAATACTTTGTGTATACATTTTTTTAATTGCAGGAGAAGCCATTGTCTAGATCTCTCCAGAGGGGCGAGGATCTTCAGTTTGACCAGGTGTGTTGATTTTAGAGGGGACTGTTTTTTTTCCTGAAAGGAAGAGGTGTGTTCTAACAGTCTGGTCCAGGTGTATCCAGTATTAAGAAATTCCTTTGTTTACTGATCCTGTATATCTAGATTCAGCCTATAGGTAGCTTATTTTTTGGTTCTTAGGCCAGCACTCAGTCCACTGAGCCACACCAGCCAGGGCAGGTAGCTTATTTTTTAACAAAACAAATGGAATAAGCTATGAACTGTGAACTTTCTAGTTCACAGAATGAGCTGTGAACTTTATTGGTTAGTGTTCATCAGCATTTTAAAACATTTTACTTTTCCATTGTTAATCTCTTTACTATGCCCTTTTAAATTTTCTCAGAAAGTTTCCAATTACAGCCTTTTCTTGTATACCACTTCCTACAATTTTTGCACAATTACGTTTTACCTCTTTTTTTTCCCTGTTGGGGCTGCTTACATAGAAGCATCCAGCCTGCTTCCCTCCCTCTTTACCTCCTCCTAGAAACGGAGCTGGAGACAGGGACCTGGTCCTGGAGAGTGATCCCAGAGAGCAGGCCTGGACGAGTGAAGCAGGGGAGAGGAGGAACCCATGGCAGGGAGCATTTTAGAGGTCACAGCGCTCGGGCCTTCATTCCACTTCTGAGCGTTATACAGAATGTCCCCGTAATTGTCTGTCTGAAGAATGGAGGCCTAGAGCACTTACCTGCAGTTCCCGTCTGCAGTGGTTGAGGGCTGCCCCATGAGGCATCAACTACATCCCATCCTCGCACTGGTACTTCTAGCTGTGCTTGTGCAAAGGCCAAGTGGACTCTTTGTGTCAGAAAGCAAAAGAAGCTTGAAAAGAAGATACACCGTGGCCAACCCCTTCCACACCCCTTTATGTAGAATGCCAATATCTAAAAATTAGTGTGATATTTCTCTAATGTTAATTCTTTCCTTCTGCTGAGATTAAATGTTTGATCAAGTGTTATTTTTATCACAATTGTTTGATCAAGAATTGTTTCATTATGTGTTGTGAAATCTGAGCTACTTTTCTCATAATTATGTATCTAGGAAATAGATGTTAGTGTTCCTTCATCTAGTTGATTAGATAAAGATGACTGGTTACAATTACTGGGTGGAGACATTCCAAAATACTGTCTCTGGGTCTTGCTCCAGTTCTGCTGAGTAATGCTCTGGCACCTGTATTTTACAGTAGCCCCCTAGGTAATTCTGATGCACACAGACACTTAATAAATAGCCTAAGAAGAAATCATAAATAGTCTTCTATTATAGCAATAGTCAGATCACCTTAGATAATGCTTTTCACGTCATAATGCCACCAGAAAAGTAGTAATTATTACTAGTGATTAATAATTATTAATGTATGCTTAAGATTGTTTTAAAATTATTTAGATTGCTTACACTTTGAATCCACTTCACTAATGATAAATGAATGAAGAATATACAATCAGAATTTGAAATCCTATTAAACAAGGTTTTAAGGAAAATATCCATCTAATGTAAATGATTTAAAAAACTGTAAATGATCATGCAGCATAGGTTGATTTTTTCACAATGAAAACTATGTGTGTTTTAAACTATTTGAATATATATTTACTGTAGCAGATGGTGTTTTATTGATCCTTCTTTATTAAAAATGAACCATACCCTCCCTTTGAGTAAAATGGTTCATTGTTAATACAATATAAATGAAAAAATTAATTAAAATTAGAATCCTGTTTTACTTTAGCTCCCTATATTAGAAACCATTTACTTGTCAAATTATGTCAGTTTATAAATGGAGCCATGATTAAAGAAAGGCAGAGATGATGAAGAGAACAGGCTATGCAGTCAAATAAACTTTTGCATTCTTTTCTGTTTCCTGCATGGAGTACATTCTGAAGTTCTGTGAAGAATATAAAATAGTAGGACAGTTAAAATTTTAATTACTAGAGTTATCAATTTATCTTCATTAACTGATACTTTCTGTAGTCATGGAACTAAGGGAGACCTTGAGTATTCATGTTTTTTAGTTAAGACAAAAAAGTGAAGCATGTTTTACTGTGTGCTGATTTGAAAATGTTATTTTTAAGCAATGACTTGAGTCAGATACAGAATTTCTTAAGGAGAGGTCATTTTTTTCTTGCGACCCTCAGGATGAAGTGACTTTAGGGACTGGTGAGGGTAGCTGGGGTACCGCTTACTGCAGGCCAGGAGCGGCCGGCCATTCACTACAGGAATCTGACATCCGCTTAAAATACCGATAGTTTTAGGGCTGCCTCAGATTGAGTAACGGTTGTTCTTCCTACTACATTTTCTTTATGCTGTCCATTTATATATTCTAAGCTTTAAAAGCTTGTGTACAACACATTTCTAATACACTCATTTGTATCACAAATTAATTCTTTAATTACAGTGCTGTTCTGTGTCATGGCAGGACGGAGCAATGGGAGCTTTTCCCGTTCTTCTAACGTTATGTCGTCGTCTTTGTTTCTACATCTCTTTATTCTACTGGCAACACTGCAGAACCTTTCGTTCACATGAGGAGGGAGGAGCTGGCCAGGGGAGGGGAGTAAATGTGTGTATTTTTTCCATGTTATGCATGAGTTCTCCGAGAGGTATCCATGTGTTTAATCAGGGATGTTATTGATGGTCATGTTTCTACACATGTGAGCCGCATGTGGAGGCAGTGAGAAGGTAGAAAGCCTCTGAGCTAAACTGAATGGATTTGGGTCAAATTTAATGGTGGGGGAAACTTAGCCCCGTTCACTACTTGGCTATACACCTAATCCTTTTTTAAATTTTAAAATATTTATTGCTTTGAGTTACTCTGTTTATTCTAGAAATGTTCATTATTTTTAAGTGATTGCTAACAGAGTTAGATGCATGGTACTTTGATGTGGTATTTTATCTTGCAATATCTTGTGTTTTCAGTTGATAAGCTCTATGAGCTCGGTAGCAGAGCACTGTCTCCCTTCCTTACTCCGCACCTTGTTTGACTGGTACAGGCGCCAGAATGGAACTGAAGATGAATCTTACGAGTACAGGCCGCGATCTAGCACAAAGTCTAAGGGGTAAGTGGCTGCGCTGCCTGGAACTGACCCGTTTCCAATGAAGGGAGTGATAGTGTTACCAACTGAAGATTGTTATTGTTTGGTTTCTAAGCAAAACCACTGATTACTTTTGTTATGAAGTGGTAGTAAGGGGAGAGGGTAGCCGAAACTTAAACTGCAAATCAGGGTATGGAACCAGGTAAAGCAGGTGCAACTGCGCAGTTCTCATCGCTGGGACTAGTCATGGGAAACCGAGCTTTAGCAGTCATGGAGGACATTAAAGCATTCGGAGGAGGTCCTGTTCAGGCGGTCTGTGAAGGGAAACAACGGCGGTGATGCAGGAGGACTGTCGACACCCCGTGTTATTTACCGTGAGACCTGTTTTGGTCTCGAATCCTAGAACTTGACTTCTCCTTTTCAAATTTCCTGGGGAGATCTTGGCCCTTAGTAAACTATCTGTGTTTCAATGATGGTCCATGGTTTAGAAATGGACTTCAGTAGATGCCACTCCTGATTTTTCAACTTAAACTTGTGAGAAAGTTAACCTGCCACTGTATTTTCATCAGAAAAGTTTTTATTTCAGCTCTTAATTAAAAAACAATACTAATCAAATATGGAACAATGTTATATTTTCTAAGTGAAATTTGAAATATTTTTCTTCCTCTCACTAAGTTTTTTGGATAAGGTTTAATTTCTGACCAATGTAACAGTGAAATGTGCGTATAAGTTCTGACCGTGCAAAAGTGAAAGAACACGAGAACGGGTAATATACGCATTGGGTTATTACGAAAACTTGTGCATTTGCTGTCCCGATATGACACCATACGTATCGGGAACTCAGTAAATAATTTGAACTACTAACCAGTGCCTATTAAAGTGTTTGTTCTCAATGCCGTCCTAATTTGGGGTTCTTGTTTCAGGGATGAACAGCAACGTGAAAGAGATTATCTTCTTGAAAGGAGAGACTTAGCAGTAGATTTCATTTTTTGTTTAGTTTTAGTTGAAGTTTTAAAGCAGGTAAGCACTTTTCCTTCTGCAAAATCTGTTTCTTATTTTATCCCTTATTTTGCCTTTGTGTTTCGTTTACCTTATTTAGGATGTTAATATGTAAAATTCTGGGCCACGTAAACTGAGGTCCTATAATTTAATTCCACCTGTTTCAGTTGCCTGGGGCTTTCATTTTCTGTACTTATCACTCCCTGTTCCTTTACTTTTGTATGCCATCCAAGACGTGAAATCGTGTTAGCAAAATGGAGCCGAATAGAAATAAGTGTTAAGTATGGTCTGCAAATATAGTATGCATGTCATTCATCCACTTCAATCTCTTTTTTCATATCTACTTGCAAAGAATATTTTTTTCTAAGCCCTCAAACCTGCATTTCAACGTGTGATACTTGTGCAGTAATAGTTGAGGAATGGGGTGATTTAACAGGGTAACATTGAATTGTCAAAGATGATCCATACATTTCCAGCCATGTACATTGTAGTGTTCTGGCTTAAAGAGAGGAAATCTAAAAGAAAACTTGTATTTTGCATATTATATGTTTGGACAGGGAGTTTTGTTGTGTAAAGTGGAATAGAAGATATAATATGAAAGTAGCAAATATAAGATAAAAAAGTTAATTGATAGTCCTTTTTTTTTACATAGCCTGTATAAAAATATTTGATTTGTGTAATCATTTATACTGTGCCTTTGTTTTTTACAATGTCTATGAAAAGACATTGAAATCTGAATATCTGAAATCTGCAAGTAAAAGTAATTCAAAATATATAAAATAGTTGCAGTAATCTAAAGTAAAATTGCTTTAAAGACTTAATTTATTTTTAGAGAAAGGGGAAGGGAAGGGAGAAAGAGATAAAGAGAAGCATTGCTCTATCGTTTGCCTCTTGTGTGTATCCCACCCGGGATGAACCCATAGCTCAGGCTTGAGCCCTGACTAGGAACTGAACCAGCGATCTTTCACTTTGTGGGATGATGCCCAACCAACTGAGCCACACCGGTCAGGGTGTAAAGTCACTCTAATTTGTACCCATCCTAAAGGGTTTTGAGTAAATGTGGGAAAGAGATTTCTTCTGGGAGTTGTGCTAACAAGCCAGATTGGCATTTTGTGATCTCTCAGTTTAGCTGGTATCCTAAGACCCTGAAGTAACTAGGAGTAAGAGGAGCTGGGGACCAGAACTGGCCATACACCATGAGTGGACCTTACTGGGGCTCACTGGGGCTGATTCTTAGGATTTTGTGTGCGGAATGTCACTCATTTAAGTGATTTGGTCACCGGCATTTGCACTTCTTGCCTTAAATAGCATAGGGTTTCCTCTTTTTGCAGGAGAAACCACAGACTTCTTATGCTGATGCTCAGGACTGATGCTTCTCCATTGTGCCTTTTTGCCTTTGTTTCTTGGGACATTTTTCTGCTTAGGGATCATTCTCGCTCTCCCTAATTGCACCAGCTTCAGAGAACTTCAACACAAAGACAGCCCCTGGAGGTCTTTCTTTCTCCTCTTCTCCTTCCTCCCGTGTCCTTTTCCTTCCCCCTTTCCTTCCTCCTCCTCTTCATCCTCTTTCTCCTCCATCTCTTTGTTGAAAATAATCGAGATAGCTCTTCTGGTGGAAGAAAAATCAGGATCTATAAACAAAAGGGTATTGTTTCAGTGGGCTCATTTTTTAAGTCCCTTCCACAAAATCCTTTTAGACCCATGCATGGACTGAAAAATGTCAGAGAGAAATACAGAGGCTCTGATAGCTAATGTTTGTTCTCTGGTTCCTTCACCACATTGTCCCAACCTGTGGTCCCTTTTCCTTTGCCCAGGTCTCTCTGACCATTGTCCTCATTCCTTCATTCAGATGCAACCACCAAAAGATAAAATTTATCACTAAGAATATAGATAGCTTTATTTAAGATCTTATAGAGGTTTTTTTTTCCTTTCCTAGTAAAAGGTGTCTTTTTAGCTTCTTTAAAACTAATAAAACTGCAGAAAATGAAGTAAAAATCAATAGAACTTTCTGAAATATCATGACAAACTAACCCAATTTTCTTCAGTGTCAAACTGATGTAGGGGTTTAATAGATCCAGAGAGCAATCAATGTAATATATCTTGAGTTTAATAAGACTTTCACTTTGTCCCACATAATATACACGTATTAAAATGTGATTTAAACAGTCCCAGGAGCACTGAAGCATTGATATGTGGTTGATTCAGTCTTAGGAGGAATAAATAGCCCTTGTGGGTTAGTTCTTGACCTCGTATGTTTAGAATTTATTTGTTTCTGAATAACTTGTCATGTCTTCGGTGACAATCACACATATTTATCCATTCAGTCATGAAGTCCTAGTTAAGTATCTCTAATGGTAGAGAAATTCTGGATTTAAAATTTAGTTTACCAATATGGGACAAAGGTTAAGACTACTCTTCCAGAGTCTCTGAATTCTTGAACTTTATCATGTAGAATAAATTTGGCTTCTGCCCTCTTATTAACGTGGGATTTAAGTATCTCTATTTCCACGAAGTGATGATAAAGTTTATTTATTTTTTTTCTGTATCATTAGGGTACTTTCATAAGGTCTCTGAAACCTAGAAAGGTAGAGTTTGGATTCCAGCTGCTTCCTCACGTAATCACTATTTGATTTTGTGATAGGGCAGTATAAGAATCTCCCTCGTGGTGCATTTTCTTCAAATTAGATTCCAGGTACAGGCCTTTAGGACAGTCCTAATTTCTAGGAAATGTGAGACAAATGCTCTTTCTCAGCCTTCTCTGGGCAAAAATAAATACTGAGCCACTTCGGCTCAGTGAGGCTATAGTGTAGCCATCGATCCTGGAGTAAAGTTTCACTGGGAACCTCTCACAGCTGTGCGGTTGCTGGCCTCCCTCTGCCTGGGGCAGTGTTTCAGGAGCTGTGCCAGTGTTCCCGGTGTGGCTGCGATTTAGCCACCTTCTCATTGAGGTGGAAACGGAAGTGCATAGTGACTCTTCAGAATCCTTGTCCCCATTACAATTTGTATGATTACTCTTACCTAAAGTCTCTCTCATATTTGCTAGTTTAGAATTAGCTCCTGATTGTTATTCAGGACTAAATTCAGTCCCCTCTAGATAGACTCCTGATTTACCTTTGGAAGAAATACGTTATCTTTATTTGAAAAAGCTCTCCTTCAAACCCTCAAGAAGCATTCAGACCATCTTTGAGTAATTATAATTCTCTACTCTTTTTCCCCCAGCCTACTGTTTGGCTCTCTTGGTTATATTTAATGTGAGATTATAATTTCATCCTATTGCTGAGGTGTTTTAGAATCTATATTGTTAAAAACTTTAAGCAAATGGAGAATCCCTGTGTGTTTTGTTTTAATTGGACCTCAGGCCCACAGAATTGGATATTATGTTGTGATCCTGGTTAAAGACACACTGTTGTCGTTGATCTCTGTGTGACTGCCGTGGTCACCCGGGAGCCTTCCATCAGCCCTCTGAGAACTAGACTGTTACCTGCAGTGTAATAAGCCTTCCTATGTGACTCTCCTCGTTCACTCCCTGGCTGCTGTTTTATGAATATGCTGATTTTTACGTTGTTTCCTGAAGTTTAAAAAATGTTTTGGTATACAAGGGAGTATCCCCCCAAACCCCAGAATTTATTTGTTAAAAATTGCGTGTTTATTTTTACATGCTTAAACTTCAGTCACCTATCGAGACCCTTTTTCCACTGCTCAGAACAGTTTTTGAACTTGTCAGTTTTGATGCCTTTTAGCACTTCTGCTGTTTTTTGTTTCACCTCTTCCACATCAGCAAAATGTTTTTCCCTTTGAGAACTTTTTTCATTCAGAGAAACTAAAAGAAGTCACTCAGGATGAGATCGGGTGAATAAGGAGGGAGGAGGAGGGGGTCATGCCGGTTTTGGCTGAACACACAGCGCGGTGTGGGCAGGCGCACTTGCAAATCCTCCGTCATGAAATGGGCAAACGTGCTGAAAGAGTCTCCTCCCCCGAACAAAGTCGCTGGCGCGACCGCAGCCCGTTGCAGCGCGGACCAGCACGCTGATGCAGAGGGGTTCCTGGAGCGCTTGTCAGCTGGGGCAGCCTGCACTGTGAGGGGCCCACCCTCCAGAAGATAATTCTGGTTTTTGTTTTTTATAATATATTAAGTTTTTCTTGTTTTTGGACTTTCTAAAAAGTGCCTCATATTGTTTATTGGGACTTTTTTTTTTTTACTCAACGTTATGTTACTAAGATTGGCCCATGAAGTATGTAGTTGTATATCATTGTTTTCTTAAATATATAATTGCTCATGTGGCGAAGCTCCGTCCTCTTAGGTTTAGGACCTGGGGTCCTGCAAATTAAACCGATAAGTGACAGATTAACAGGAGAAAAGATTTATTACATATGCACACGGAGGCCTTCGTGGAAAAGAAGCAAAGACTCAAAGAAGGGTTAGACTCAAGAACTCACTTTAACAAAGAGCAGAATACATTGCGGAGAAGTGACAAACAAAGGAAGGGGTGTGGGCTCCGAGGGGCGGTAAATCGTGGGAAGGTAAATATAGGGGAAAAGTAGTGGAAGATAACGGCTCTTTTGTAAGACCCATCTCAGTGCCAGTGTTCTGTTTCCAGTGATAATGGCCATTCTTCTCTTCTTGGTATGGGAAAGGGAAAGGGAGACCGCTTTTAGCCAGAAAGGGGGAGAAAAGAGAGCTTTCCTGCACCTGCTGTTTCTCAGTTGCCATAAACTCAAAATAATCCTTGTGTCAGCGTGTCCTGTTGTGTAGCAGCATCTATTGATGCTCTTCACTGGATCGCACACTGTGTAAATGATGGATTTAAACTTCCACCAGCAGTGTACACGAAACCTCATTGACTTACATTATCTCTGCTATTTGGCATTGTCAGGCTCAGTGCTTTTTCCCATCGAGTAGGTGTGAATAGGATATTTTGTACATTTTTATTCTTATTACTAATAAAATCAAGCATCTTTTCATATGATTGTTGTCTTAGGACTAAGTGTAACAGAGGACAAAAACAGAAAGCAGTAAAAATTTGCTGTAAGTCTTTAGATGAAAAGTTATTCTGTGTAAATGTATAAGAATACAGTTATTCCCAAATTGACCTAAGGATTCATTGCAACTCCAGGAGTCTAACAATTATTGTGGAACTTCAAGAGATACTATAAATTGAGGTGGAAGAACAAAGGGCCAAGAATATTCAAACTATCTCTTAAAAAAAGATAACAGGGGGTGAGACTTTCAGTACAATACTTATTGGAACTTATTAGTAATAGTAAGCTCTAATAATTAAGACAGCCCGGTTTTAGTACAGACATATGTTGTACAAACTGATAGCTCACACACAGACCTACAGACATATAGAACTAGGTCCATGTCAGTGGTGACTTGTATAATCTTTCACCCAGGTGTTCCTTTTTTTGGACTCTTTCCCAAGAGTTGTACAAGTATCTAATGTTTACTGCACAAAATATTTATTGTATAACATATATATTGAATATAGAAAATCTGGACTGAAATGTTCATTAATAGGGAGGTCATTAAATTACATGTACTGAATATTTTCTGGCTGTTAAAAATGTAAGGAAGAACTCTCTAAGTACTGGCATGGAAAGATGCGTTATTCTGTTAAGTAGAAATAAGCGGGGGGATGCTCACATATGTGCGTGCATATAGAAAAAGTCTGGAAGGATATTTCCCAAGTTTGTAATTATATTTGGGAAAAGAGGCAGGGATTTTAATTTCTGTTTCAAATCTTTGATTTGTTTTACAGATTAGGAACCAGCATGTAATTTTAAAAGAACTAAACAAAACAGACATTTAAAGACAAATTTTTAATACTAATAAAGGCATAAATAGTTTAAAATTTTCAGAAAAGTTGGTGTTCCTTTTGGATGCTGTTATGATAGAAAATCAGACTATAGGAAATGTGCAGCTGGCTCCGTCGAAGGTTCCTCTCCTGGAGGAGTTGTGGAGTTACACACGACTATGTTCTAACTTTCTGACAGTAGCAACTGGAATAACAGCAACTTTTCCCCTACGTAGTCTGTTGTTCGGTGATTTGTGGTTACGAAGCTAGTATTCTTACATTTAGAGCTTGTTGAATTAGATGTTCGACTAAATTCTTACAGAAAAAGTATTTTTTAGAAAATGGGAAGATTGACAGATTAGTAATGTCAATTATGAAAATTAAAATAGACTTGATTTAATTTGTTGAAATGATAAGATTATTCATAAAAGACTTCTATTTAGCTCTTACTTGATTTTTTAAATTCTAGATTCCTGTTCATCCTGTGCCTGATCCCTTAGTTCATGAAGTTCTAAATTTAGCTTTCAAGCACTTTAAACATAAGGAAGGGTAAGTAAAATACTAACTTGGGACTGTTGCTTTTCTCTGTGGTCTGGGCTTATACTGTTTAAATATACATACTTTGAACTCTTAGCGATCATTTCTTTTTAGTGTTCAAAGCACTTATCTTCCTATTTTTTTTTAACCCACACAAAATACTTCCAGGCATGATTTTGTAAAAAGAATTCTAAAAACCATTGATTGGTTTTTATAAAGAATCAGAAGGTTAAATATCATGGCAAATTAAAACCTAGAGATCGGAAAAAATTTATGTGATTTTTATAAATGAAATCTTCAAGAAAATTCTATTATGCTCTAATGAGAAATTTTTACATTTAGTAGGAGTCTGTTGAAAAATGTAATGGATAGGCCCGGCTGGTGTAGCTCAGTGGATTGAGCGCAGGCTGGGAACCAGAGGGTCCCAGTTCGATTCCCAGTTGGGGCACATGCCTGGGTTGTGGGCCAGGTCCCCAGTGGGGGCCATGTGAGAGGCAACCATACATTGTTCTTTCTCCCTCTCTGTCTCCCTCCCTTCCCCTCTCTCTAAAATATAAATTAAAAAAAAAATGTAACGGATAGTAATACATTTGTCCTCTTGTTTCAGATATTCAGGAACCAACACCGGGAACGTGCACATTATTGCGGACCTGTATGCAGAGGTGATAGGGGTTCTTACCCAGTCGAAGTTAGTGTCGCCGATTTTGATTGGCTTTTTGTTTTAGCCTGCTTCATTAATAATATAATAGACACTGACAGTTTTAAAACCTGTTATATTTTTCAGAATTCTTTTGAAATCTGTTCCACTTTTTATTGTAAAGCTGCTCTTTTCCTTAAAGGATTTTAAGGTAGCACCTGTACCTTAATTTTACAACTCATTTTTATTTTGGGGGGTTTCCCCATAAATATATGAATTGAGGAAGTCAGAATCTGCCCAGAATAGTCAGGTCATTACCATTTTTCCTATTTTCAACAATTCTACAAGAAGTGTTTCTTTTGTTTTCTTGTTGGTTTCTGTAAAATCTCCCTTTTAGAACTCTTTACAGAACTAATAATTATTTTCAGTACTTTTCAGTTGAGTGCTTTTATTTCTGAGATAGCAATGCGGTCTCTTCCTTCTAATCATTTTATTTGTTTTAATACTAAACAAGAGTTTTGAATAGGTAGAAGGGATCCTGATACCTACAAGGAAAGATAAAAGATACTAGGTTACTCCATGAAGAGTGTTATTCGTTAGGATTTGCCCTCATTGAGTGTATCGAACCATCATTGTAGTAAATACTAAAAAGAGGTGTGACTTTAGTTTGAGTTTGCTCTAAAGACTGGAAGATTTTGAGTGTCCTTTGTTGCTAATGGGAAATTTGTAAAGTAAAAAGTATCAATTTGGATTTTTGTGTATGTCAGTTAAAGAGCCTTTGGCCCTGAAATCATCATAGAAAAACCATTCTAAATTCTAAGAAGGCAAGCATTGTTAATGGTTAGTAGTTTAGTTTGTAATATTAAGTAAAATATTTTATTTAGTATATTTTTCATCCTTTGTAATATATACACTAGGCACCCTGGCATAATCAGTGCTGTAGAGCTTAGAGCATAGTTTGAGTATTTTATGTAATTTGGGCAATCATATCTTAATATCTCATTTATATTTAATCAGTAACAGATCCCTATCAAGAATTATAGACAGAAAAACATAGATAAAAGCAATGATTTATTCTTATGGAATAGTAGTTCATGATTAAAACATTTTTTTTTATGATTTTAAAATTTTTATCAAAAATATGTTTCTGTCAGGATTATATATTAGAAATTCTGAATAATACATTAGCAAGTTGGATCCAGGACCACTAAGTTAATTCTAGGATGGTGAAGATTACAAACCCAATGGCCATGTTAATTTATGAAATGATGCTTACCCCATAAGTCACTCAGAGCAACGCTGAGGTGTTTCCCACCCCCACACATAATAAGCCTGGGAGAAGAGAAAAGTAACAGCTCTGTTACAGTCATGCCTATGCATTTCCTTTGATTGTGGTGACTAATAATTACTGTGAGAAATTTAGTAAAAGAAAAAGCCTTTGGATTCTCATATTATTGCAATGTCAAGGTATTTATTCACTTTTTAAATATTTTAATAAAACACGAAAGAATCTTTCATGGAAAATGGTATTGAATTCTCCAAGAATCAGATGCAAATAGAGAAGTTGAACTTCCGTTCATGTACCCATCTTTCACTGATACGTAATTTTCTTCTTCCTCACTGTAGTCAGTGACCATTGGAAACTGTGCTTCTTTTGTCGTTTCAACTTTCAGGAGCTGGTTTCTCCAAGTAACGCATTAACAGTAAAATCTTTACTTGTTTTATAATATATAGAGGAGGAAAATGAAGTATTACTGAGTAATAAACTATTCGATGTCTTTTTCCAAAGGAAAATGTAGTAGCCTACACAGTTGTACTCAATTAAGTCCAGGATGCTGCTCACATGTTCCAAGTGTTTTGAAGCTTTAGCTTATTCTGATTGTGAGACCCATGTCCTCCAACCCTTCTCCATTTTTTCTGCAGTATAGTGAGATGTTAATTTTGAGTAATAATTAATAGTCTATAATCACTTGCTTTACCTCTTTGAATAATTTGTAGTCTTCAGTCCACTCTCCATACAACTCAAATTGCAGACTTTATAAGAAGAAGCCTTAAAAATTGGAGACACTCTCTGATTTACATGGGTAGATTATTTCATATTATTTTTATTCTGATTATTAATTATTAAATGGTAATGATGCTATATCAATGATTATATAGGAACAAATAAATCCTATTATTCCTCTTTAAGGAACTTCTGGTTTTAAAAGAAATAAAGAGGAAATTTAGAATAACAAATACTTCTGTCTTACTCTATGTTTTTCTGGTAATTTTGAGAAGGGTAGAGAAAGGAGATGATGTTTAGATAAAGCACCTTTTGACTTCAACCTTAAATAACGTGTAGAAAGTTCATGTTTTTAACTCATTTGAAATTATGTACCTGTGTGCGTTAAAGGTTTCAGGCTGTGAGGAAGAAGTTTATGACAGAATTGAAAGAGCTGCGACTTAAGGAACAGAGTCCACATGTGGTACAAAGTGTCATCAGCCTAATAATGGGAATGAAATTTTTCCGTGTGAAAATGTACCCTGTAGAAGATTTTGAAGCATCGTTTCAGTTTATGCAGGTAATATGCCTTCTCAGTTGCAGTGAGTTAGCCGAACAATAGCTCTTGCTCATCATGACTTTTAAAAAGAAACAGAACACATCTAAATTGTAATGACAGTTATTAATTATTTATCCTAATTGTTAAGTTGTCACAAGTGTAAATTAACTTTCTTTTTTAATTGAAGTATGTTTGACCATAGCTTTTTGGTAAAATTGCAGTGTTTACAGAATTATTGTATATGAAAAATTATTTAATCTTCCTTTTTTTGTTAATCTAATGTATTCTCCCTCCCTGCCCCAAGGAATGTGCTCAGTATTTCTTAGAAGTAAAAGATAAAGATATAAAACATGCACTTGCTGGTTTATTTGTGGAGATTCTTATCCCTGTAGCTGCTGTAAGTATATTTATATTTTTATATTGTTTTAAACGTACCTTTTTATTAAAGAAGTTGCTACATGAAATATTCATACTTTCTGGTAGTCTAACAGACAATGAAGGGGAAACTTTGAATGTAATGTGGGGTATAGGGGAAGTGAGTATTAGACACACAGCAGAAGAGCATCCATCGGTCTGTTAACAAAAGAACAAGCCCTCAATGTAATTTCAACTCCTTAACAGTTAAGGAGTAGTTACATTTATACAGTCCTAACATCATTTCGGCTTTGAAGGCAACCACGAGGTTGATGTGGCCCCCCATGAAAATGAGTTTGACACCCCTGATCTACAACAACCTATTTTGAAATAAGGTCACGTTAGGAGATATGTGGGGTCAGGACTTCAACAGAAGAATCTGGGGTCAGGGTGAGGGAATGACGCAGTCTGCCTCTGCCTGGAACATTCTTGCCTCTCTATGACCTCCCTGCCCCCTTTCCCTGGTTGGACTCTGCTTACTCGCTCATTACATGTACTGGGTGCTGTCTGTGTGTCAGCGCCTCTTCTATGCACAGGGGATGCAATGGTCAAAGGGGGAAAGACTCCCTCCTCCCATAGTTCACTTTTGAGGAAGACACAATAAACCTGCATGTGAAATATGTAGTATGCAGATGGTGGTGAGTACTATGGAACACGTAAAGCAGGGTAGGGGATAAAAATTGCTGCAACAGTAAGAGAGTTGAAATTTTAAATAGAATGATTAGGAAAGATCACTGCCTTGAGCAAAGCTAAGGAATGAGGGAGTAAGACACGCTATTATGTGGGGAAAGAGCTTCTTAGGCAGAAGGAACAAGGTCAGGCATCCAGAAGCGAGAGCAAGCGTGATGTGTTGTAGGGACAACAAGGAGGCTACCCAGTGTGGCCGGATCCCAGTGCAGGGGGCCACAATAGGGGGAGATGAGGCTAGCGAGCTTAGATGGGAAACAATTGTAATATTTCAGGTACGAGATGCTCGATTCAGCTTAGATGTGTCTCATGAAGTTTTTCCACAGGGGCCCCTTCTGCCTGCTCCAAGACCACAGAGAATTTCACTTTCCTCTTACAGCTTCTGTTATACCGCCTGTTTGCTTGCCTGTGTTCTCTGCTCGTTCTCTCAGGGCGGGAACCAGAGACCAAGGTCTGTCTTAGTTACTTAACATTTGCTCAGTGGCTCATCATAGTACTGTACTTCAGTGGGACCATCAGTGAATTATTAACCAACTTGAAACCTGACAGAGTTCTGGTAGCTCGAGCTAACGTGTGTAACCGCTTTTTTTCTTTTTGTATCATCTTTTCACCTAGGCTGTTAAAAACGAAGTGAATGTTCCCTGTTTGAAAAATTTTGTGGAGATGCTTTATCAGACTACTTTTGAATTGAGCTCCAGAAAGAAGCATTCATTGGTATTGAGAAACATTTCAAACCTTTACATATTTAATTAGGAGTTTTAGTAATTGATTTATGAATTCAGTGGAGAGATTAAAAAATTGTAAAAATTGCAATTGTCGAATATCCAAAGTATAATGTAAGGGCAAATATTATATATTTTCTCCTCTTTTTAAAACTTCCTATTCTTAATTTAACTAGCCCTGTATTTGACAGTTTATTCAGACTTCATTTCTAGGTATTTACCTAGCTTGACAGGTGCTTTAAATTATGCATTACAATGTGGGAAAGGTTCAATGTACTCTTGTATTGAACCACAAATTTATTTTACGTTATAATGAACTGCATTCTTGACGCATCATCTTATTTAGGAACCACTGTCTGTCTGATGACATTTTTTCTATTCAGAGATTCCACCTGAAACACATAACCACCCATTTTATGTAACTGAGAGATTTCTCTTTAAACTTTCATGCAACTTGGGGAAAGTTTGGAGAATTGGAAAGATACTTGCCCACTGAAGATAGAGTTATAATAATAATAATAATAATAATAATAATAATAATAATAATAATAATAATAATAATAAACGTTCATAGTGCTAGGCATTCAGCCAAGTGCTTTGCATCCTTTGCCTTGCTTTAAGCCTCACAACCTTGTCGGATATGTGTGATTACTATTTTTTACTTTACATTTTAGGGAAATGAGGCTTATTGCTCATAATGTAGCCTACCTGAGGTCAGACACCTGGCAATAGAAAGCGGAAACTGGAGTGCCAGTCTGCCCTCTGACCCCAGGGCCCGTGTTCATAACCCCTGCGCTGGGAGTGTTGGCTCAGGGGAAATAATGGTGTGCTCTAGCTCCTAGGATGGATCGAAGGACTGTTCCTACAGAAATTTGCCCTTCTTCATTCTTTGTTAGATTACTCTAGGAGATCCTTTTTTTTATTGTAAATTGGAAAACTGCATAAAAGAGTCTTTTAATTTCCTTGCTTATGAGAATAAATGAAATACAATTTATAAGTCCAGTGCTTCTTCATGCAAAGTGTTAACTCTCTCCGTTTTATTTTCCATAGGCTCTATATCCACTAATCACCTGCCTTTTGTGTGTCAGTCAAAAACAATTTTTTTTAAATAACTGGCATATTTTCCTACAGAACTGTTTGTCACATTTAAAGGTAAGATGTGATCTCATCTACGACCTGTAAATACTGACTGTAGTGTATTCACTTGTGCATATACATAGAGTTATACATAATACAACTTTTCATCACTGTTGGTACATTTGAATAATTAATAGTTTACTATACTCCATTCCTTATACAGACTTCATCTTTTCTATAGAAAATCAATCATGTATAGACATGAAGAAACTTTTGATTGAAAATTTGCTTTGTCTTGATTAATGTAAATTATGCATTTTTGATTGATGTTTTATATTATCTTAGATCTAGCCATATTTGTTAATAAAGTCCTTTACAATTTTAGAGTACATACTCTAAACTCTTCAGACACTTATTCTGTGCTTTGTTTTGAGAAAATTCAGTAATGTTAGCTCAAGTCTGAATAATATGAAAATGGCTTGATAATAAAATATTACTATTACTAAAAGTACATTCAATGTAAGTATGCCGGGTCAGATTAACGTGTGGTACAGGATCCACATTGATGCAAAATCTCCTGGAATTATTCTGTCTTGAAGCAACACGGTGTGGCACATCAGTGTCCAGTCTCTCTTAGTATTGGAAACAGAACTGAGACTGAAGGACCAGAATCTGCCCAAGACGCCGTGCTGGCAGGATGCACCAGGATCTGCTGCTGTGGGGGGAGAACTGTTCCTGACTGGCAAGGCCTGAGAGGGGGCCTCAGCTGCCTGTCCCGTGGATGCCTGATTTGAGTCCTGTTTTGATACATAGATTAATATATTCGACTCTTTGCTTACAAGTTACATGAACAGGCAGACATGACGTGTCATTTCCTGCTATTCCTCTCAGTTTAGGTTAAGACTGAAAAGCTTATCCCTTAAAGACAAAGACGAGGCACACGCAGACTAAGTGACTTGTCTCGGGCCCTGCAGCTTGCTGTGGCGTTGAGAGAAACAGGGCGGGCCCTTCTCTTCCCACTGTAAGAACGGTCCCCTGGGCAACGTTGCCCCTGTGTCTTTTACCTGATTTTATGTATCATTTTCAAAAACGCCTCGTTTTTTCATAAGGTATACAGAAAATATAAGTCTTTGAAAGACATTTTTAGCCATTCTCCTGCTAGATCTACATTGATGTTATTATTCAGGTTTGGATGAGAATTGATATTCCCTCTTTGCTTTATTTATGGAAATTCCCACGGCCAAATCAAGCTGATTAAACTCTTGGTGACATGCAACCAGAAAATACGTTTTTGTTTACTTCATTACCTTATATAATGTTTTCTGTCCTTATTTTAATGGTTTATATAGAGGTACTTAAGGGAATTGATAATATTCTGGATAGTGTGATTCTTTATACTTCCAATAAAGTGCTTTAAGACATGCATTTAAACGTTCTTGGAAGGTTGCTTTGTTTCATGACAATTCATACTTTTCTGTTGCTTGTTGGAATTTTTTTATATATCTACGTTTCCACCTAACATATTTGCAATTCTTTCGCAGTACCTTAACTTTTTATTTTTGTCTTAAGGCTTTCATGTATAATGCTCTGTTTTCTTTGAACCCTTACCTCCTGATAAATATTTCTGGCATATTGTCCATTTTCATGAATGGCTGTGTCAATCTGCCAGGCTGAAGGAGATAAGAGCCACTTAGCATGAATATTTGGAGTGTAGTTGTCTTGGCCATTAACCCTTAACTTACATTAAGGCTCTATTCAGCAGAAATTTTATGAATTGATCCTGTTCATTAGGCTTTAGATTCTGTAGCTAGGCTGCGCAGTCGATGTAAGGAATTGAGTGTTCAGGGAAAAACTGCATTAGTTACCTGTCGTGGCAGGTGTACGGTAATTTGTTTTTTAAGGATAGGAAATACTGGCTCAAGGTAAAGGCCTTACCTAAACTGATTTTGAGATTCAACTAATCTCTTAATTTAAAAAAATCTATAACAGTTTTTCATTTATTTGACCTACTACTTCTTAAAATTGGTTTTTACTGATATTTACTGTATGCTAGATTCTCTAAATACAGTATCTCATTTAATTCTTACTGTGACATGCTGAAAGAAGATGAATAAATAACCCATGTTTCAGGGCTAGAAGTTGACAGAACTAAGATTTGTACCTAGATCCATCCAGTTCCTTAACTTTTGCTCTTTCTGGTCTACCATGTTACCTTTTAATGTACTATGAAGAATGATGCTGTAAGGAATATGTTTACAAAATATTTTGACTATAATTCTAGGATATTAAAAAGACATCATAAGGAGTCATAAAAATAAATATGCATTTTCAGGGCACTTTAAGATGTTGCACAATTTTTAAAAATTATCATACCAGTTTTGAAGTTGGTAACCATAAAAAAATGGGCTCTTGTCCTGTAGGCCCAGGAATAGAAGAAAGAACATTAGTTTCTTTTCACTGAAAATGTTGTTTGTTATTTTTGTTCCCAAACAGAACTTGGTAGTTTCCCATTTCAACTGAGGTCATTAAGTGAAAAATGATTTTAACATTTCTGGAGAATAATTAAGAGAAGAATAATAAAAGCACATATCATACAAAAATATTTTGAGGATTTTTTTCCTACAGTGCTATGCTTACCTTCTTCTAAAAAATCAAATTTGTTTGAAGTCATTTCCTCTGAAGAGGAAAAATTAGACTGAAAAATTTAAGTATTTTCTCTCAATTTGAGGGTTGTAGATGTGTCCCAGGATGCCCAGATTAAAGGATTTTTTTCCCTTAATGTTTCTGGCCACAGTCTTGGAAATTTCAAATTTCTTCTCAATAGAGACCTTGGTGAGGAGCTGTCCTGTTTTGTGCTTATGTTCATCTAACATGCATGTGCCGCATCTCATGTTTACGTTTGCTGTCTCACGTTGCTTTATTTAGATGCCATCTAACAACAGTATCAGAAAGCAAATAGAAACACTCCAGGTGAGTTGTGTCGATGGAAAGTATTGCTTTATCTCCTTTAAGTGTGGCTTACTTATTTATTTACTTATTTTTACCCATTATTGCTTTGCATGTCTAATGTATTTATTCATGCCTGCCTCTCATTCTGTAACAGAAGAGCAGCACACAGCAGGGACATTCTAGAGGTTTAGTATTAATGTGGCCCCCAAAAGATGAATTTAAAATACTTGATAATAAATGTTGATGGTTAACCAGAATCCTCAATTTCGAAGTAGTCTAATTTACATTAGCAGAGTAATCGGTATTCCTTTCTTTATTATATCAAATCTTCCTATAATAAATGTGCAAAAGTATATTTTCTAGTGGTTATCGTTTGTAAGAATACCTTCAGTTGTTGTCTTTTTTGCATTGCTTTTAGTCCTAAGTAGTTATATGCTCATTATTCTATATCTTAAGAAAACATAGAATAGCTAAATTAATAATTAGTGTTTAAAAATTCCCTTTTATCTGTTGCTATATATAAAATAATTGCTTAACAATAAGAAATCTTTGAAACCAAATGAAATTAATGCTCATTTATAGCAATCAGTGCATCCTACAAACAGCTTAAAGAGTTTTTCCTAATAAAGTTGATGCTACATTTTAGACATTCACAGTTGAATCTCATTATATCACTGGTCATTTGAGAACTCTTATAATAGCTAATATGAAGAAAAGGTTTGTCAATCAAATTGTCATTGAAATGGAATACTTTTATGATTCTAAATAATAATAATTTAAATAATGGTCTGCTTCTAAGTAAAAAGTTGAAGGTATAACACCTGACACTTACTGAGCATTTAATATGTACCAGGCAGTGTTTCAAGTGCTTTTCACATAATTTCCTCAATCTGTGAGGCAGGTACCGTATCACTTCCATTTGAGAGATGAGGAAGCTGTGGCGCCAAGTGATGTAACAGGGTCCGAGGGTGGGGTTTGGCCAGTCAGCCCTAGTTCCAGAGCCCATGCGCTTAACCCACTGGTCCATGTTTTCTCTCAGAAGGCTAATCGCTCGCTCAATATTTTATATTATTTTGTAAATGCAAATGTCTGTAACAGCATTTGGTATTCTAGATTTTAACTGTATATGGGTTGCAATGAATTATTGCCAAGATTACTAGCAATTTTCCATCATTATGTCAGTATTGTGTGAACCATTTATCATCAAGTAATTTGATGTGTGCATATAATTTTGAAGTTCTTAGAAATATTAGTGTGATTCTAATATTTTACTATTTTGTTTTAAGAGCATAAGGAATGGCTCAGGATTTCCATATTTATGGTTATTTTTGAACTATCTGTACTTACCATATACCAAACATATATTCAATACAGATATACATACTTACATATTTAAAACTGTTTTAGATTGACGAAAAAAAGAAGGATGAGGGCTTTTAGTTATTGACAAAGAATATATTTGTTCTGAAATGATTGCAAGTACTTCAATAAATAAACTTATTTTAATTCTCTTTTGTTCTAAACAGAATAAAGATCCTAAAATGTCTCGAGTTGCACTGGAATCTTTGTACAGATTGTTGTGGGTTTATGTAATTAGAATAAAATGTGAAAGCAACACTGTAACTCAAAGGTGAGTGCCTTTGTTTCCGAGTGTTCTTAAAACGGTGGTAAAAACTACCACGCTTATGGAATTTTAGTCAACATTACGAACACCTTGTGGAGGAATATGAATTCTCCCAACATATTATGAAGTATAGGAAGACTAGTGTGCTTATATGTTCTGGTAATTTAGTGATCTCATTATGACTGATTTCTTTTCCCACAGCCGTCTTATGAGCATAGTGTCAGCACTTTTCCCAAAAGGTTCACGAAGTGTGGTTCCTCGCGATACACCTCTCAATATCTTTGTGAAGATTATTCAGTTCATTGCTCAGGTGAGCGCTTCGCCTCGTAATGCACGCGTCCATGTCGGTTGTTGGAGTAATGTGTTTTAGGGACTTGGAGTCCGAAAATGTGTTACACATCTAAAAGCATGCTGACACAACATCTATTACTATTCAATGGTGAAAATAATAAATGTATGCTTTAAAAAGTGAAAAATGAAAGACACTGATGATTTTTGTCCATGTGTGCGTGCGTGACAAAGTCAGTTGAAATCATTGGTCTGTACACTTGGAGAAGGAAAGGGGACCCGCAGGTGGAGGAGCCACGTTTAGCTCAGGAAGAGTCAGGAAGCTGCCTCATAATCCTGCGGTTGGTGCATTTGCTGATTACCTTCTGAGTATCGCGGAAGATTTTTGAAAATTGTTTTCATAATCTGTATTTCCTCGGTTCTTAGGTATAGATACTAGAATCTACTGTAGCTAGAGGAACCCACAGGGATTTTTTTTTTAAGATTTTATTTATTTATTATTTTTAGATGGGGGAAGGGAGGGAGAAAGAGAGGGAGAGAAACAGCAATGTGTGGTTGCCTCTCACATGGCCCTCACTGGGGACCTGGCCCACAACCCAGGCATGTGCCCTGACTGAGAATCGAACCGGGACCCTTTGGTTCCCAGCCCGCGCTCATTCCACTGAGCTACACCAGCCAGGGCCCAAAGGGATTTTTTAAGGAATACCACTAATTCACAGAAACACTAATAGGCTGAATGATTAAAAGGAAACTGTAGAATCGGGCTATCAAAGAAGCTGCTGCCTCCACTACAATCAAAGAGTTGCCAAATTTGGAAGTTACCACGGTGCTTTGGACCTGTGCTGCTGTGATCCCCACCAGTGAAACAGACTTCTCCTCTGCCCTCCTTCTCCTCACGGTACCAGTTCACAAAGACTCACTCGCATGAGTGTACCACTTGGCTGGGTCTGAATCACATTCTGAAGCCTATTGTGATGAGGCATCCTGGGAAATACCATTTTAGCTTTCTAGACTCTACATTAAGGAAAGTTTATTGGAAGGGGATTGAATAGTTGCTGAATGAGCAAATCGAAGGTTTTAACCACATTTCCCCTTTTGAGACATCTGCCCTGCAGAGGTGTAGGTGGGCTTACGTCCTGAGATTGGAAAGATGTTTGATTTCAGACTATTCATTGCGCTCTCTTTCAACTAAAAGCATGACAATTTAAATGACCTGTAATGTAGTTATTTTGACAGTGAATAAGTAAAGAATATTTAAATAAAATGAGTACACTTCTATTTACTAGAGTACAGAACTGGTGATAATTAGGTAAGTATCAGTCTATCCATAAGATGAATGAAAGCAAATTGAGCTTTAGGTCTAGTGCTCAGGAAACTGTTGCCATTAGATTGTGGTGTATCTCTGTCCGTCCCCTCCCCTCGCCAGGGGTGCACCCACTCCTGTGGATTAATTGCTTCACACCAACACTTGGCCACAGCTGTGAAACTCTCAAACATTAGTTAATCTTATTAGTTTAATTTTTTTTCCTTGAGATTTCCTTCATGGAGCCTGTTCTTCCTGTCCCAGTCTAACCTCACTGCTGTCTAGGCCGGCCACACACCTGCTGTCCTGGGCCCGTCTCCCATCGCCGTTCTGAGGGTTCCTGCACTTAGATTCTGAGTGATTGTGGTGAACGAATACTTAAAACCTTTCCATTGGTTTGGGTATTCAGTCATTTGATAGTTAAGTAAAATGCCTATAATCATTTTTTTATTATTTAAAAATTTTTTTCAGTTGACAGTATTTTAATTTCAGATGTTATCATCTTATTTATAACTATAATTTATATGTATTTTTCTGTATATAACTAGATTTATGAATTTCTTATGGTATAGACCTATGTTGTTGCCATTATCTGAATAAGTCTTAGCATGATACCTACCTTGTAGTAGCAAATTAGAAGGATTTATTGTGTGTTTTTTTTTTCTAGGAACGTTTGGATTTTGCAATGAAAGAAATAATATTTGATCTTCTCAGTGTTGGAAAATCTGCTAAAACTTTCACCATTAATCCAGAGGTAAAATGAAAAATATGTAGTGATACACCATCCTCTATTTTTTTTTTAGCACCATTTCTGGAATCAGAACTCTTAGGTTCAAACCTCTGGTTAGAAGTTCTACTTCTTACTACAAGTGTGTTTTGAGACAAGTTATATACCCTTTCTGAATGGTGTAAGAGTAGTTTTAAGCATGGTGATAGGAATCAAGAGGGGAAGTTTTTCAGGTGAGCCAGCTCAGCTGGCTTCTAGAAGTTGCGATGCGAGCTCCAGTTTCTCCTAGAAATAATATAAATAATAGAAACATCAGGTTTCTTTAATAACTATTATTCATTCAACAATTATTGAGCATGTAAAACGTGTCAGGTACTATTTTAGGTATAAGAGACAAAACAGACAAAAATCCTTTTGCCCAGATAGAGCTTACAATAATAATTTTAAGAAGAAAAAAAAAAAGCCCACGTTATTTTCTGCTTCTGCGGCTGTTTTTCACTAGTGAATTCTAATTCACTCTCTAGACATTCAGTTTTCAGATTGTTTTAAAATATTTTATGAACTAATTGCTCATCAGAATCTAGTAACATTTGAGAATGTACAAGGACTGTACGTGCTTTCTTTTGTCTTATGTCCTTTAACATGGTGGTGCTTGTCCTTCCCATAGTCCAATCTTTAGACACATATTTAACAAACAGGATAGAAGTTATTGAAGCTCTTCAGTTTATAGGATTTCTAAGACAGGGTAGTATTTATTTTCAGAGTTTTTAAAATGAGCATACATGAGTGTTTTGTATACTTCATGTGGTTTTCAGCAATGAAAGACATTCTCTTAAACATCTATTCTCTATTGAACAAGTTTACTTCTAAAGTAGTTTTCTCCTCACTGAAATTTTCACGCTAAGAATAGAAAAAGTATCAATTGTGCTGTTTCGTTGTTTTTATTCATTTAGGCTTAATTAGGCATTATCTTCAATCTGTATCTTCTTTTCAGGGCTCTTTTTAGGCTTGTGAGAGCTAGTTTAGTTAAAGACAGATAAAAGTATCCATCAATTCATTTAATCAAACACAAGCAAATGGCAATAATCTGAAAGAAGGAGTAAATGAGTGCAGCTTCGGAAAGCCCGGTACATTGTGGACTCCCCGCCCCCCCTTTCTTCAGGGTGTCTTCCCTAACTGTGGGACGTGGCCATCTGATGTTTGGACCAAGGGAAAGCACCATTACTGTCATATTAGCAAGACGAGTAAAGCTTACAAGCTTAACGCTCCTTAGGTAATAAAAGGTATATTAACAGAGGTTTTATTTTTCTCCCTGTATTCCAGTGAACTATCTTGCACACCCACTGGAATGCACATACCTGCTTTAGAGACCACTGGTGTAGGTCAGAGATAGTGGCAGCTTGGGCTGAGATAGCATGGTGCAGATGGAGAGAATACCATTTACTGAGAGATAGGGCATTGAGAAAGGGATTGATTTTGAGGGGAAAGTGCATTTGGTTTGAACACATCAAATCTGAGACATCTTTCCAACACCCAAGTAAGGATGTCAAAAATCAGGCTTAAAATTAGTAGGTGGTCTGGTATGAGTGGTAATTGAAGTCTTGGAAATGCATGCAGTTGCTTTGGAGAGAGTATGTAATGATAGGAAAAGGTACCCTAGGAACTTGTCGTGAAGCAGTCTGACATTCAATGTCAGATAAAGGAGGCCAGACCTGAAGTGTGGGTAGAGGTGACACAGCCAGCCAGCAGTGGCACAGAGGCAGCAAATGAAAGAAGTGTTTCAGGAAAGAAGGAATACTTGATGGTATAGAAAGTCATACAGGATGCAGGAAAAGTGCCCACTGTTTGGAGCAATATGGTCCCCAATGAGGGAAAGTTGCTTCAGGGAAGTATTGTGGGGAGGGCCTTTTAAGAGAATTGAGTATACTTAACAGAAATGAGGTATATGCAGTTGAAAGGGAAATGTTGAAGACACAAGGAAAAGAATAATAGTATAATTTCCCCAAAATGTATGGTCAGATGGAATTCTAACAACTAGAAAGACCAGCACCTCTTTGACTCTTAACAGGAGCAAAGGAGAGGAAGAAGAGGTGCAGATATAAATAATACTGGTGTGCATTGTAGGGAGAGTTTGAAGAAAGTTGGTTTTCTCTTTCTGTTAAGTAGGAGACAAATCTTCTGCGTGGAGAGGGGAAGGGAAGAGAGTTGGAGAGTTGAGGAGAGGTGGAAGAGGTTTGAAATAGCTTTACAGAGAATAGGAGAGCCAGTTGACCTTCAAAGGGAGTGGGTATGCATTTGGGAATTTGAAATTAAAGCAAACTTCAATGCCTGGACCGGTTAAAAAATGTTGAGCAGAAAGGTTAGTTTTTCTTCTGTCCTCCTCCTCCGTATTCCCTAGTGTTATTTGATGAGATGTTTTTAACATGGAAAAAAAAATTACTGAAACTCTGACTTCATTATTTTGAAACTTTTTTCTCTGAAGAGAATGAACATAGGCCTCCGCGTCTTCCTGGTAATAGCAGACAGTTTGCAGCAGAAAGATGGCGAGCCTCCAATGCCAACGACAGGAGTTATTCTTCCTTCAGGAAACACTCTTCGTGTGAAGAAAATTTTTCTCAATAAAACCTTGACAGATGAAGAAGCAAAAGTCATAGGTTAGTGTTAACTGGAATAAATGACGTGCTTTTTGATAGTCTCATATTTTGTAAAAGTTTAAATTGAATCTAAAATACATACATATTTGCCTATTATGGTTATTCCAGTTTACAGAATGATAAAAAAAATGAATACATTTTTGATAATATCTATATGTTTTCAGATGAGAAGTCTTTGGGTTAAATTTTTATTTTCTTACATGATGCTGTGTACTGCATTTTGTTCTCCCTTCAAATTTTAGTTCTCTGCATAATTTTTACACGTTGCCCAATATGCTAGCTAAAGCTGATCATCAAGAAGAGTATCACAGTCAAAACTCCTTCTTTTGTAACAATGATAAACTAACATCTTTCAAAGATTAAGAGGCTTTTATTTTTACAGAAAGTAATTGTAAAGATTTTTTATTTAATTTAACATTTTATAACTAAGTTTTTCCCCCCCTAGGAATGTCAATTTATTATCCCCAAGTGAGGAGAGCATTGGACAGCATTCTCAGACACCTGGACAAAGAGGTCGGGAGACCCATGTGCATGACTAGTGTGCAGATGTCGAACAAGGAGCCTGAGGATCTGATCACGTATGCAACACGCTATTTCTTCTCATTGCTATTTCGGTTTTTGTAAAAGAGCATGGGTGGTCCATTCATGCTTACTTGTTTTGTTACTTTCTCTTCTGGAGTTCTTCCACATTGCCGTGTGCTATAGTTTTATAGCAGTCATTCCTTCAATGTGCTCAGTTTTATTTTCTAAAGTGCTGTTGAACCTATTATAGAAAGCGAAGGGGGTCCTGGATTCTCAGCCCAGTTCGTTGTCAGTGACAAAGCCCTACACGAACTCCGTGAGTGATAGATAAATCCTAGTCAGCCCAGATGTGTGTGAGCTAGTTGGTTTATTAAGTCAAACAAATGCTTTTATTTCCATACAGAAAACCCGAAAACTTCCTGGGAACCAGGAATAGAGGTGCAGAGAGGAATAATGTATGAGTAGTTTTTTTAAACAGGACCTCATCCCTCCCCCACCCCACCGTTGCCACGGCTCGTCATCCCAACATCTTTTTTCCTTATTGTGAGGGATGTCCTCCTCAAGAGAATATATTTCATGGCAATAGCTTCCTTCATTTGCTAAGAATATCTACATATTCCATATAAGGGACAGCATTTTTCAGATCTTAATATTTGCATTCTACTATGTCTTAGATTACCAGATTGGAAATTGGATCTCTTAATTTAACTAATAACGTAGTTATTATACTAGTATGTACTAATATCTCTGAGAGTTTCTCTGTGGTGAAGTGTTTCCTGCTTTATTTCATCTGGGAAATCTTCATTCTCTTCCTCACCCCACTTTCCTCGTGTGTGTCGGTGCGCGGGCCCTCACCAGGCTCCTGCGGCTGCGTGTGGGCCCCCCCCCAGCCATGGCAGTGTCAGCGGTCCCCCGTCGGCTGTTTCCTCTGTAGCCCCGTCCATGTCCGATTTGAACTTGACTTCTAATGATAGTACTTTTCCTTTTCTGCTCCACTAACCATGACAGAATTTGGAAACAGTGGTGTGATTTGTCTCTGATTATGAAGCACATGTGTTAGGTACATCATGGTTGGTGGACTAAAGAGCTAGCAGGGAAGCTTGCTTATGCACTTACGTATAGATAATGTGTGATGACTGAAAAGTGAACTGCACTAGTATCATTTAACTAAAATGTGGCAACTAAAAGTCATGCACATGGGAACCATGCAAAGAGGAGACTGACTGCATAAAAACTCTCAAAGTCGGAAGCAAGTCCATTGCCACTGTAACGAATACTGGCCCCAAACATTTAAATCATCCAATTCTTTTCTACATTAGAACTATATTATTAGGCCACTGAAGGACACTTTAGATAAAAGAAATTAACTAAAAAGCCTCACCTTAAAATATAGACCAAAATAAAAACCAGTCTATTAAGATATTAGATATTTAAAATAATGAAATTATTGAGTAACTAGAAGAAAATACAGTCAAATTGTAGGAAAACCCTGAAGGAACCAGATGAATTTCCAAAATTGACACATTTTATCACATAAAAACTTTTAAGTGTGTGTGTGTGTGTGTGTGTGTCTTGAAGTAAAATGAAGAGACAAGAACAGACTATAGCAACAGTGGTATATGATAAAGTCCGTTTTCCGAGAACCTTGTTAGCAAACGATATTAAATTTAAAATTTTTAAATTAGTCCTGGCTGGTGTAGCTCAGTGGATTGAGTACAGCTGGGAACCAAAGGGTCCCGGTTCAATTCCCAGTCAGGGCACATGCCTGCCTGGGTTGCGGGCCAGGTCCCCAGTGGGCCATGTGAGAGGCAACCACACATTGATGTTTCTCTCCCTCTCTTTCTCCCTCCACCTCTCTCTAAAAATAAATAAAATCTCAGAAAAAAAAATTTTAATTAATTTCATGGGTCCCCAAATAACCAATATTGGGTTATTTAATACCAGTATAATTATTATTTAATAATTATTTACTAAAGACCTGAACAGTGGCTCAGTTGGGTGGGTATTGTCCCGCAGCGCAAACGTCACCAGTTCGATTCCTCGTCAGGGCTCATGCCTGGTCCCCAGCTGGGGTGCATGTGAGAGGCAGCTGATTGATGTTCCTCTCTCTCATCTGTGTTCTCTCTCTTCTCCCCTCCTTTCTCCTGTCTCTAAAAATAACTAAAATCTTTTTAATATGATTAGTAAAGAGGCAATATTAGTTAAATTATATTTAATTAAAATTTATTAATTTGAAATTATTGTATTATAAATAATTTACTTAATATTTATTATTTAAACCTTATAGTTCTTATGTTTGTTTTGTAATCACTGAGAAATCTTTTTTGCTTAGTATGTCTTTCCTTGAATTATCTCCATATTCTATTGTTCATTTATAAACTCTTTATTATTTACTGAATTTGCGTGTGCTCTTTCTATAATTAAACTTTCTGGGGTGGGCTCCTATCTCCTGTAATTATTTTTGTAAGTTTGCTTTTACTTTCCATCAGAGTAATATACTTATTAAGTCCTGTTGTGATGTATTTTTCAGGGGGGAAAGAAAACCCAAAATTGATTTGTTTAGAACTTGTATTGCTGCTATTCCACGGTTGATTCCTGATGGTATGAGCAGAACTGACCTCATTGAATTGTTAGCAAGGTAAATGAGAATTACTGTTTGCTATGTTGATTTTTATATCTTTAGATCCCTTTAAATTTCAAACCATCCATTATTGTTATCAGTAAAAGACTAGTGATACAGACATTTAATCTGTTAATTTGATTTACTTTCTAAACTCCCATTTTGTCTTTTACATTTTGTTAAACATGGTCTCCATACTGTTTTTAACTTTTAAAGTTCTTTGAGATTCCCCTACAAATCCTATTTTCAACTCCCTCACTTTCCATCTAGTAATATTTCCTGGGATTCACATAATGCATTACTCCTTAACATGCGGACATTCTCAGTGTGCAATTAAACCCGTTAGGCAATTAATTTGGGGGTTAACTCCTACAAGTGTGTCTTTGGCATCTAGGGTGGTGACCAGGTCTCATTCTCACTCTTCTTCTATGGCATTGCCCACGGGGTTGCAGTTTTTGTCTCTGGTAGGCAGCCATAGATCTAAAAAAAGGAGTAAATAACATGAACCAAACTTAAATATTACCTTCCAAAACTAATTCGAAGTTGAGGAGATGGCTCGTTGAAAACCTGCTCTGTTGATGTAGTTAAGAATTCCCCAGATAAGGGGTCAGACAGTCAGTATTTTAGAATTTGCAGGCGCTGCGGTCTCTGTCACAGCTGCTCGTCTCTGCCTTTGTAGGGCCAAAGCAGCCGTGGACAGCATGTAAGGGAGAGGCCGTGGCTGCTGTTGTAGACGACCACCCAAATGAAATCGTGTCTGTACCAGGCACGGATGGGGGGTCTAGAGACGGGGTGAACATCTGAATGATGAGGGACAGTTTACTGTTTACTTTGCTTCTTCCCCTACGATGTTCACTTACCAATTTACTTTAGCAGAAAGAAAGCTTCTAGCAGGGGTATCCAACATTTTGGCATCTCTGGGCCGCACTGGAAGAAGAGTTATCTTGGACTGCATATCAGATACATTGAGACATGTAATCACAAAAAAAATCTCATAACGTTTTAAGTGAATTTATGACTTTGTGTTGGGCCACATTCATAGCCATCGTGGGCTACATGCGGCCCGCAGGCCAAAGGTTGGATACCCGTGTTAGAACCTGATCTGTTTTGTCCCCTATTTCCCTCATTTGCCCTTGTGATGGCCAGATCTTGTTTGCTTATAAGTAAAGCAAGCAAACCAAGAAATCAAAGATACATTGTAAATTTGTAGGCCTGTATGCTGTCTCTAAGGAAAGTTAATTAGTTCCTCTGCCTTAAATTGGCCAGGCTACCCTGTTGTTCTCACACTTCTGTGTGCTGAGTCACACAGATACGTGTAAGAAGATATTTACACACTCATGGGTTTGAGGCATGTTGAAATAACCTTTAAAGTCAGCATCATGCAGTCGGTCAGTCACTCTCCTGTCCCTCAGGACCTCCCTTGGTCAGAGACAGAATATTGGGCTAGAGACCCTTAACCTGACCTTGTGTGGTGTTTCTGATGTGACTGGATCACTGCTGCCGCTCTGTGGCTTCCCCCCAAGTCTGTCTGGCTGTAATACGGTTTCTCTTCAGTCTCATTGTCACTGACGGTTGGCTTAGTGAAGACCAGAACTGAGTTCAGCAGGGTGAAGACTGTGATACCTCCTTGCACCTAAACCACACAGCTTTCCTCCTCTGTCACTGAGGATAACGCCATCTTCCCAGTGTCCCAAGCATGTAATTGTGGCATATTTTTAATCTTACCTACTTATCTTATTCAGGCTGTTCTAACTCGGATGCATTTGTCTTGATGGTCAATCACTAAACTAATCTTCTTCACCTTCAAATCAGAAAATTATTCATATGACATTATATACTGCAGCTATCTTTTCTGTTTTTGTAAATCATTTTCTTTATGTCCTGTTACAAATCCTTTAACTTATATTATGTTCATGTCCCCATATTGTTTTGATGTCTTTAAAAGGCAATTTTGTGTAGCCTCTCCTCTCATTTGTTTAGACTTAAACTGTCTTTAGGGGCTTATGTGTTAGTTTGACAAGTTTATTTTTTTCTAGGTACACTCCATTTGTGATGTTACTACTAAATTTATTCTCATTCTCACCTTGAGAATTATTTCTGTTAAATCGAGTCCATCTTGATTGATTCTGTTTCCTTTCTTACAGTCTTATGTGTAACTGTTACCTCAGCAGCATGAAAGGAATGACTGAGATAAGTCGTGTTCTTCCCAGTGATAGTAAAAGACAAACGGGAGATAGTGTTAAGATGTTATATGATTGAATATAATTTTTGATAGATTATAGGATAACATGGTATTTTAAGAATTGAAGTATTTTTAAATATAACTCTGATTTGTCAGTCTGTATTTTCTTAAGTACAGCATTTGCATTATGATCAAAATTACTCTGAATTATAATAACAATATTAAGTAGCATTAATAGACTGATACGTGAATTTAAACAAATGATGAATATAGACTAGTGTCAGAAAGGATATGACAGAAAAAGTGAATGCTGGTTTGTACCTTCATACTTCTTGCAAGCCAATTAAGAGGGCACATTCGTTAAGCTCTTAGTGTTAAGTTTCAGATGACAGCGCTCCGGGGAGGCCTCGAGCTTTGCTAACGGAACTCTGTGCGCGCAGGCTCACGGTCCACATGGACGAGGAGCTGCGCGCTCTGGCTTTCAACACTCTGCAGGCCCTGGTGCTGGACTTCCCGGACTGGCGGGAGGATGTTCTTTCGGGATTCGTTTATTTTGTTGTGCGTGAAGTGACTGACGTCCATCCCACACTTCTTGATAATGCCGTAAAGATGTTGGTACAATTAATAAATCAGTGGAAACAAGCAACCCAAATGCATAACAAAAACCAGGACTCACAGGTACCGTGTTCTTTTGTATTGTCCTTTTGGAGGTGGTCAGTGGTAAATGGCCAACAATGATTATATATCAAACTCTAAAAGTTTTCTTTTATTCACCCTCAAAGTGTTCATAATCCCTCAAACTGAGTTTTTCTGTAGTTCGTATGTGAAATATATAGTCTTTGTGTCTAACCTCTCCAACCTCCTTCCTTTGATGATGATGAATTTTGAGTGAACGTAGATAGCAGAGGCAGTTCTAACTCATATTTAGGTTATTTCCAATATATTTAAAGCTATGTAATAATAATAATAATAATAATAATAATAATAATAATAAACTGGGATAGCCTTTCATTTGAGTTGTTTGATTGTTTTGCCAGTCCCTGTTTCGCATGGACAGAATGTGTGCTCCTTAACCATTAAAGGTGCTCGAATTGCTGACTTATGATGATGTGTAAATCATAGATAGAGCCTTGGGATTTTAGAGCTGGAGCATCTGAGCCAGTCTAGCTTCTCAACCTTTAATGAGTGTAAAATCACCAGGGGCCTGAGAATCTATTTCCACCCCGCTCCGAGGTGACACTGTGCTGCTGGTCCTCACTTTGAGTACAAAGGGCACAGTCTGGTCCCCTCAGAGTCCACATAGAAATGTTAGGCCAAGCGTGATTAATAGTGTCAGCTCCAGGGTTACAAAGTCGCCAGTGAATGATAAAAGTTAGCTACAGATTTCTTGTTTAGACTGCCAATTAAATGGTTTTTTTTTCTATTATGTACACTGTTACATTTTTATTAGTTAAATATTATTTAAATTGCTTGAGCTGAGGCAGACCTGTAGCCATAATTTCTATGATTTACTTTACTCTTAACTGTTTTACTAGAATGTCTGTATGCATTTTTAAATTTCATTTTTAACCTCTGTTTATTTCTCAAGCATGGTGGCGCTAATGGAGCTTCTCACCCTCCTCCCCTGGAAAGGGGCCCCTACTCCAGCGTGTTCCATGTGGTCGAAGGGTTCGCGCTCGTCATTCTCTGCAGCAGCCGACCTGCCACCAGGAGATTAGCCGTCAGTGTCCTTAGAGAAATACGGGCTTTATTTGCACTTTTGGAAATGCCTAAGGTACAATTTAGATATTTCACTTGCTTACCAAGTGAAAACACCAAAAGACTGCCCTTCTGTCCATCTCTATTACATTTCTGTTACGGCCGTGCAGTATAACTTACCTTATAACAAAGTTTGTGGACAGGGTCTGAACTAACCCACTTGCCTTCAGTTCCATTTGTAGCCACTAGTGCTATAGTCCATTTTTAATGTTTAAGTTTGGCTACTTTTCTTAAACATTCTTAATTTTTTGAGACATACGATGTCTTTTTTTATAGGGTGATGATGAATTGGCCATAGATGTGATGGACAGGCTGAGCCCGTCCATTCTTGAGAGCTTCATACACCTCACTGGGGCCGACCAGGTAACTGGAATGGTTTCTGCAGCTCTGACGTAATACAGTGCGACGATCGTGATGGCGGAAAGCCATCCAGTCTTGATTTGTCCTTGAAGTCATGTATGTACAGGAATTTCCTTTGCAAATGTAATGCATTTGGAAGTATTTTTGAAAACCGTACTTGAAAAATTAAAGATACTTTTAAAAAAGTGGCACACATTTAAAAAAAAAAGTGGTGCTGGTTTATTTCTGTGGCTAGTATACTGTCCCTTAGAAGTAAAAATATTTTGTCTTTGTAAAATTCCAGTCTTCCTGATCTAAGAAGTTTCTCTTAAATCTAATGTTACTATTGACTGCTTTTTGCTATTTATTATGCCACATAATGTTTTTGACGTATATACTGGTTAAAATACTATGGAAATTTTTTTCTGAAATTTGGAGTAAAAAAATTGCACTCTGCTCTCAATAAGTGTATTTTTTTTGGTTACTTTGCCACATAAAATTAAGTGCAAAGGAGCAAATATGTAGTATTTTATGCTAGAGTCTTAATGTAATTCGACTCATTAAAATGAAGAAAAAGGCTTCTTTTTTTTACATTACTAAGAAAACTTATGCAAACTTGCTTAGTTGAGTTTGAACCAAAAAATAATGTCATATATCAAGATTTCAAGATTGATGTAAGAGTAACTATTAAACTTCACTACTTGAAAATTTTTTCTTCCTTTTTTGGAATATATGGACTAGAGGTTTATGTGCTTCCTGTTTAACACTTGGCTCTTAAAACTCATGAATTATGTGTAACCAAGGGAAATAAGAAGAAAACTTTATAAACCTATGAAGTGATTGTAAATCTGTATAACTTAAAGAACTCTGCTTTAGATGATTAACCTGAATTATGCCAACAAAAAGAGTAATTGATGACTCTCTTCTGGTGCTGAAAGCAGTGCCTTAGTCTAGTGGGTGCTCTATAAATATCAGTTGATGATTGAGTGAATTTAACATCTGTCCAGTTTAAGACTTCATTTGTTTTTGTTATTTGAATGGCATATAATTTGCTCTGAACGTAAATCTTTCTTTTCAGTGTAAGAGCTCAGAATATTATTGAGCAAATATATACGAATGTGTACCTCTGGAGAGGAGCCCATTTTCCAGTCTCTTCCACTTAATCATATACAGGGCACATCAGCATGACAGTTCGTAGTTCCTTTTTGAGTTCTCTAGCTGCTTCTGTACACCCACAAAAATTGCATATTCATACATGAATTACATAAGTAGTAGTTCTTAAGCCTTTTTGGTTATAGATCCTTTTGAGACTAATGAAAGATAAGGAATCTCTCTCCAGAAAAACACATGTATGCGCGTGCAACAAAAAACCTGAAATGCAATTTCAGGAATTCACTGCTACTTTAACACCATCTTAGACCGGTTGTAGAACCTCTGTTCTTGAAACTACCAGCCGGCCCCTTACAGTTTCAAGCAGTTCCTGTGGCAGCACTTAGAAAGTACGCAGTGTGTGGTGATCGATTCTTTTTTCTCTACGTAGACTACTTTGCTGTATTGCCCCAGCTCGATAGATCTACAGACATTAGCAGAATGGAATTCTTCTCCGATTAGCCACCAGTTTGACGTGATTAGCCCATCACATATATGGATATTTGCACATGTGACTCAAGGCCAAGACCCGTGGATTATAAGTCTCTCCAGTTTTTTAAAGCAAGAAAACCTTCCAAAGCACTGCTCTACCGCTGTGAGCTACGCTTGGATGTTTGCATACACGAGACTTCAATTGTTGTCCCCACAGGTTGATCTGAAGTAAGTTATTTTCCTAGTGTAAATGTAAAAATGTATAGCCTATCAGCTTTCATAATGTTATGTATTTGAAAAGTTATATGAATTAGAAATCCCATAAATAGTGTAACTATGATTTATGGATGTATTAAGAAGAAAGGTGGAAGTTATGAAGAATGTGGTCTCATAATCCCTTCATCCTTTTCATGTAATTGAATGTCACCAAATTGTAATTGCCAGCTTAATTACACAACGCTTGGTACCTAATATGTGTGCAGTGCAGCTGTATTGAATGAAAGACTTTCTGAGGGAAGGATCTGGAGGTGAGCATGGGCGTGGATATAGATGACTTTGTAGATGAAGAGTGAGAAGTAAGGGGAAGCCAACCTTAGTGCCCTTACCGTTCCTGACGGCGTTATAAGGAGCGCCATCTGTTGGTGGGGATTAGTGATGTATTGGAGAATTGGCTTGTAGTTTTGAGGATAGTAGTAAAGATTTAGAGTAACTGATAATGTAATGGAGTATTGACCACAGTCATTATAATATGCAGTTAATTTCTTCTTGCTCTTCAATATAAAAGAGAAACTTTGAACCTAAGTTTGAATTCCTGATTACACCTTTTCCAGGAGGCCATTGATCAGATTGCATGGAATGAATCCTCTCCTGGTGTAACCTGCCACATAAACCCAGCAAAGCCTAACACCTTAGGCTCACACCAAAGGCTCTCTAACCCTGGCTCCAGGCTGTACTTTCCCCCCTTCCTTGTATCAGTGATATCCGCATACTTTTAGGTTAGAACCAAAACAAACCCCACAGAGGTCACTCAGTGTGGTCTACAGTGTCCTTCCCATGAGCTCTTGTTCAGTGAAAGCCTGCTTGCTGTCTGCTCTGGCCCCTGCCTGTCCACGTCTAACACATCTCAGCTTCCACCGCATTTTCATAGCCTTCGCTTACATCGCCAACCCAGAGTAACTGTTCCTTCCTTTGGATTTGAATAGATATGTCTTTGGTGTTTCTATGTATACATGCTAATTATGCATCTATGTAGATTCTCAGGTATTATTTACTGGGTTTTTTAAAATGAAGATTGACACTTTTCACCTTGTATAACATTTTTGACCTTGTCTTGAGTCTCCCCTAATTACTGTATTTTAAATTATTAGTCCCTCTCCTACCACCACTTCCTGTTTCCCTTTTTGCTCTTTTTCTTCATGAAACTTAGCACCATCCTACATTGTTGTGTCTCTTTATTGTATATCTCTCCCATCAAATACGATGGTAATGGTCTTTTTCAGGTTTTTGTTGTTTTTGGTTTTTACTGCTGTCAAAGTGCTCTGAACATTTTCTAACGTACTGACACCTGTTGAGGAATTAATGAAGTTGTGCATGTGTATTACTTGTCTTAATATATTATAAATCTATTTAAGATCAAAGCTATCTATTATTAGTATTTTACATGTTTTTGTTTTGCTTAGAGTTAATCCCAATAGAATTTGGTATTTGGAAAGATTTATGGAACTGTTCCAAAATGTTTTATTGGTCTGACCTTTAAAGACAGAAATTTGACAGAAGCTTTAAAAATGTGGATATTCTGCTCTGGCTCTGGATTGAGTGCCGGCCTGTGAACCAAAGGGTTGTTGGTTTAATTTCTAGTCTAGGGCACATGCCTGGGTTGCAGGCCAGGTCCCCAGTGGGGGGTGTGCAAGAGGCAATCACATATTAATGTTTCTCTCTCTCTCTCTTTTGCCTCCCCTTCCCCTCTCTAAAGAAGAATAAATGATTTTTTTAATGTAGATATTCTTTTGACTTTGCAGTTCCATTTTCAGGAATATACCCTAGAAAATAATTAAATTTTTATTCTAATTAAATATATATCCAGAAATATTTTATTGTGTATAATAGGGAAAAATTACTATTACCTACATTGTCCAACAAAGTTTGGCTACATATATCGTGATAATCTCTATAATGATATAGCATACAATAATCACAGATGATCATGGAAGTATGTTAATTTACATGGAAAATGTTTAAAATACATGTTAAAAACAGGCATAGAACAAAAGAAAAGACTGATTTTTATAAGTTGAAAGATATGTTCATGCTTTTGTATACATGTATATGAATTAACATGGATAAAAAATATACAGTATGGGATTAAAGGTGATTTTCATTTTTTTCTACATTGAACACATATAATAAGTTCTAAAATGTGGCCCAATAAAGTATTAAACTTTGGTTATAGGAATAATAGAATGTGTTAAAATGATTCTGTAATGTTTTAATTTTCAGTCTACTATTTCATTTATTTGTATCTTAAATTATGTCACAAAGATAATAAAAAAAATTCATGCTCACCATCTCCCTGAAACTGATAGAAATTTGGGAATAGTTTAAAAATTTTTCAAAACACATTGCCCCATTTCTGTCTATCTTTTGCTTTCGCCTTTGTCTTCCCCAGTAGCCCCATCAATGCGAAGAAAGTGAACACGACCAGCAGCAGCGACTCCTACGTGGGCCTGTGGAGGAACTACCTGCTGCTGTGCTGCAGCGCAGCCACGTCCGCGGCGGCGGCCGCCCCGGCGGGCTCTGTGCGGTGCTCTCCGCCCGAGACGCTGGCCTCCACGCCGGACAGCGGCTACAGCATCGATTCCAAAGTGCGTTTTCCAGATCTGCCGTTGCGTTGGGGTGGGGCCGCAGAAGTAATGTTTCAAAACTTCTTTTCCAGGATATTAAAATAAGTTGGTTGAAAAGTATATTCATTACTTGCACTGATAATGAAATAAAAGAGAGAAATCCCATAACCGTTTTATGGAGTCCTAGTTGAAATCCATTTTGTATATATAATTTTTCTTTAATTCCTTAAATTCATCATAATGAATATTTTTTTTTTAATTTTTATTTATTTTTTTAGAGAGAGGGGAAGGGAGTGAGACAGAGAGGGAGAGAAAGAGCAATGTATGGTTGCCTCTCACATGGCCCTCCCTGGGGACCTGGCCTGCAACCCAGGCATGTGCCCCAACTGGGAATAGAACCAGGACCCTCTGGTTCCCAGCCTGCGCTCAATCCACTGAGCTACACCAGCCAGGGCCAGAATGAATATTTTTAAAGTAGTTTTCATTTGTCTCTTTCCTGATTCTATTTCCTATATGCACTTCTCGGTATCCAAAAAGAATAATTTAAATAACTAAGTATCTTTTTAGAATTTCCCTAAATTATGTAGCGGTACAAATGATACTTGTTGAGGACACATACGTAGTCTTTGTGATAGGACACAAGCTATTATTATGTGGTGGCCGAAGGAAACTGAGAAGACATAACATCTGATTGTCACTTTAACACTAAAGACTCCTTCAGAAGTAACTTTGTTCTACTCCTTTTCATGAATCAAACAAGTGATCATAAAAAAAAAAGATTCACAAAAATGGTGATTAAAAGACATAGACTCTCTGATGGAGGGAGTCAGCCCATTGTGTGATGGTGAGTTTCTGTAAGAAATTAAGAGACCTGCAAAGCCCAGTCCTGTTATTGAACTTGCTGTGAACCAGTGGACAAATTATTTAACCATTTTAGCTTATGTACAGCACAGGTGAATTTTGAATCACCATCATTCTAAAATTTCATCTATCTATTGTCCTTGGCCAAATAGTGTTAAAAGGTCAAATTATTTAATTGGATGTACTATCATTAGTGCATGCTCTAAATACATGTTTTTCCCCTAGATTATTGGAATCCCATCCCCTTCATCCTTGTTTAAGCACATAGTTCCGATGATGCGCTCAGAGAGCATGGAAATCACCGAGTCCCTTGTCCTCGGTCTTGGCAGGACCAACCCAGGCGCTTTCAGGTATCACTGTTAATGTTTTCTCCACGCACAAAAAGTGTAAACGTGGCTCCAGGAGAGCAGCTGTGGCGGAGTACTGTGAGCACAGTGACCTGTCGGTCCTGCCACCAGGGAGCAGGCACGTGGCACCTAACAGGTCATTGGCTGTATTTGAGCCTTTTCTGTCCCAGTTTGATGGAGGAAGTAAGATTTACCCTATTTTCTTCACAGAATGACTGTGGAAATCAAGTATATACTATGTATAAATATGTTCCAGAAATAAAATGCTGTGTAAATCTGTAGTATTCCTGCTGATTTATTTATACAGTGATTCCATTAAATTATAATCTTGATTTATGGGTTAAAACTATAGTTTTTCCCCCTCATACTTAAGAAAATTAGACTATTCTTAAAAGAAATATTTACATACATATTTTATATCATTCTTGATGTTTTTGATATTAATGAAGCAAATCCTTCCCTTTTGCCCAAAGTTCTGCTTTGTTGTGGCCTGCTGGGCCTGGGATTTCTTATTGAGACTGTCCTCCATCGATGTGAGGCGGCGTTTGATGTTCTGTCTCTGAGACGACGTGCACAGTAGAGAAAAAGTTGTAACCTGTTTGCGGGTGTGGAGTAGCATTCATTAAAATGAAGTTTTGGAAGATTGTAACAAGTAGACACTCAGTTGTGCTGATAGCAAAAAGCTGGATACAAAAATGATCTCAACTTGAAAAACAAATTCTCATAAATAGAGATAATGCTGAGAAAAATAACTTCATTGTCTGTGGTAGTTTTCTATAGATGATAAAATTGTGGATGGATTTTATTTTCTTCTGTTTTTTGTATTTTCTCAGTCTTCTATTAACCTCATTTTCTATTTTAAAATCAAAATATAAGCAAAGATAAGATTATCATGTTCTTGAAGTTCATACCATTTTACCCATTAATTCCATTTGTAAGAATCAATTGTAAGGAAATAACCAGAAATAAAGACAAAGATTAATGTGCAAAGATGTTTACTGAGGCAGTGTTTATAATAATAAAAATACATAAAATTTAATGAATTGATAATAAATGAAAATGTTTAGGAAAATTATGGTATTCAACCCTACATTAGAATACTGCGAATTAATTAATTGCCTATAAAAGTCATTAGACTAGTATTAAGTAAAGAAAAAAAGGATACCATCTTATATATGATAGGGTTTCAACTATGTAAGGTGTATGTGGACTGCTAATGATTGGCAAAAATCTCGATAGTACATATTTCTAAGAATTACAGTAAGTGGCCTACACTACTTTTTTCTCCTTTCCAGATGTTCTACAGTGTGCAGATTTTGTTTTATAACCAAAACAAAACAATAAAAATTGTGTTTTAAACAGTAGGATTAGTGTTAACACTTGTCTGTTTACTTCAGTATATTCATGTTCAGATTATATTTGTTCAGCTGTTAATTAAAAGAATGTATATCATTTTTCCCCTAGGGAACTAATAGAGGAATTGCATCCCATAATAAAAGAAGCACTTGAAAGGAGGCCAGAGGTAAACTGTGTATAGTTTTCTATTATTAAATATTTATTTGGCAAAACACTTATTTGTCTTGTATATCCTACACATTCATTATACCAAAAGTTAGAAATTCAGAAGTAAATAAGTAAATGATTGTCTAGTTCAGTTTTCAACATTCTTTAAATACATGCAGATCTCTTTCTTCCCCGCAGGAGACCTTACGCAGAAACTCATCTTGTAAAATGGATGTTAATTGCTCTAGCAGAAATGAGGGCAATTGGGGTCTAGGTCAGAGTCAGCAAACCTTCTTTTGTAAAGGCACAGGTAGTAAATGTTCTCAGCTTGGCAGATCATACTGTCTGTAGTCACTGCTCAGTGCTGCTGCATAGGCTACTCAACCAGTGGGTGTGGCCATCGTCCAATAAAACGTCTTTTACAGTAACAGTCAGCAACAGGCCAGATTTGGCCTCCGTAATGTGTTTTGCCAATCCCAGGTGTAGATCCCCAAATTTAAAGATCTACTTTAGGTTTTGAGCAAGTTTTAGAAACCACAACTCTAGTGGGATAGATGGGTATGTGAATCACAATAGTAACAATGTGTATTACACACTGGAACAAAGTCACGGGTCAAGAGTTATGTGAGCTACAGAGAAGAAAGCCTTCGACTCCGCTGTGGAGGAAGAGAAGGCACTGTGGATGAAGCATTGATACTTGAGGAGAATTTTCAAGTGTGTTCCCCAGTGGACAAGCAAGGGAAAGACATCCTAGGCAGACGAACAACATTTGCAAACTTTACCAAAGAATCTGGACATTGCAGATTCTTTTGTGTGATTTTATTATAAGGGGGAAGTGATTGATTATGCTGAAAAGCAAATAGGAACATCTCATGAAAGACAGCTGGTTTCAGCTTTATCCAGTAGACCAGTGGCCCCCATATGACACTGGCATCTACGAACCCGCCCAAAGTTACAGGTTCTTGGGCCTATTGAATGAGAATTTCAATAGTGTGGAGCCCAGAAACTATTTGTAAGCATCTTGATTGAGTCTGGTGTAGAACACTGAGAATCCCCACTATTAACATTGTAGATCTACAGGAGAGGAAGATGGTGAGAATAGCTACACTTTTAGAGACTTTTAAACATCATCTGTAGTTCTTCACTTCCTTTGAGTCAGCCTTGGAGAACAGTAATAATAGTATTACTATTTTGTAATTAATTAGATTTTTGTTTCAGAGTGATCATGTTGATTATAGTGCTGGGTGATTTATCAGAGGGGAATAAAATTGGAAACAGTTTAAGAAGCAGTATTTACATTTTCATTTCAGTAAAAAATGACATCATAGCAAGTGACTAGATATGTGCAGTGATGTGCTTTTAAGATACATTTTGAGAGCATTAGATTCACAGTCTTTCTATGGAGACAAAATGAAAACCAGTCAACTAAAACTGTGCAGAAATCCTCAAAGACTATTAAGAAACCATCCTGATTGATATGAATTGCTGTAAACTTCATAAAGCATTAAAAGATTATTTTTTACCTGTCTTGAATATTTATTTTGAGAGGCAGAAAACTTTTGTGGACACAAAAATGGAAGACCTATAAATATGTTTTTAATTGTTTTGCATTATGAAAATTACAACATAACTAAAATAATCTATAGAAAAAAGTGATGCAGTTCTATCCTACTACAGCACAGGTTCCTGTTAGAACGAAATCAAGTTGAGATGTTACAGCTCTTGTTCTGGGAATTAATAGTTCAGCCCTCGTCAGACAAAATATTTATTCATACCATAATCAAAGAAATTCTTTTGTTTTTATTTGTATTTGTATGTGTGTATGTGTGTCAAAGTTCACTGTTAAATGGAAAACTTTGGCATGAGCAAAATCTGTGGATTCTATTCTGTTCCTTTTGTGATGTTTTTCCTGCCCTTCTGTCACTTTTTGGGTAGTTTCTTAGGGATTCTTTGTCAAAGAGAACAGTTTTACTAAAAACACTTTAGTCCTTCTAAAGTTGTCTGATTAGCAAAGCACCTTAAAGTAATGGTAGAATTTCTTTTCCTCCCCCAAACAATGGAAAATGTTGTGATTTTATTTGGCGCATTGATTTCAAACTATCCATATATGTATATGAAGTCTGTCCAGAAAGTATCTACCCATGTAACATGAAAAATAGACATTTATTGAAGAAGATACAAGAAACATTGTACATGTGACAATGATGCCTCAGTCCCCTTCAAAGTAGGCACCCTGGGAACCTCACAAATTCTCCCAATTGCCATCAGCTGCCCTGTTGTATTTTCCTGAATCTCTTCAATGGTCTGAAATTTTTTCTCTTTCAGAGGTGATTTTAGTTTGGGGAAAAGCCAGGAGTCACAGGGCACCAAATCTGGGCTGGGAGGGGCTGAGTTACCTGGGTGATTTGATGTTTCACCAAAAAACTCTGCACGAGACATGATGCATGAGTGGGCGCGTTGTCGTGATGAAGCTGCCAACCACCAGTTTCCCACAGCTGCAGCCTTCTGAATCATCCGAATAGTTTCCATGGAGGAATGTTCAAGCTTAATGCAAAATTTGATGCAGATTCATTGCTCTACTCAGTCATTTTGAATGTGATGGCCACACAGTACACATGCTCTTAACGGAGTCTGCCACCCCCCACTGACTAGTAAAACAGTGCTGTCATTGTTCACGCATGCGCATTCCAGTCCACTCTCCTAGCTACCAGGTTACATGGATGTCACGTAAACCATTCTCGTTATGTTAACAATGGCTGGACTTTTTCTGGACAGACCTCGTATATATCTCTTTGATGCAGTAGCTACCAGAGCGCTTGAAATCTATATTGCACAACCAAAATACTTCAATTAGCCCCAGAGCTCTAAGACATTCACATACTCTTTCCAAGTTACACCAGCAAGTTTTCAATCAACTTCCCTGAAGAATTTTTAATTACTGTCTTCCTATCTTTGGACTAGAACATGAAACGGCGCAGGCGTCGAGACATTTTACGAGTGCAACTGGTACGAATATTTGAACTGCTGGCAGATGCTGGTGTCATTAGTCACAGGTCGGTACTGGATTTTGATCTTTAAAATTGTGACATGATTAGGGGACTATTTTTCTCTCATGTGATATATATAAACAGAAAAGCACCTTTGCAACCAAAAAAATGTGTCTCTATCACTTGTAAACCTTATTTACCAAAGTCAAAGCTGCATCCCAGAAATTAACTAATGGTTACAATTGTATTTAATAATCTACAGCTAGTGCTAGCTTGCTTCAGGCAAAAATTGAATATAACATTCCTACGATTTTGATATTTTTTGGACCCTACAAAGGTAGGCAAGTGAATAGTAGCCTCTTTTTTGTTACTGATTTAACTATTTTTTAAATTAATTTATTCATTTTTAGAGAGCAGGGAAGGGAGGGAAAAAGAGAGGGAGTGGAAACATCAGTGTGGGAGTGGAAACATCAGTGTGGGATTGATTGGTTGCCTCCATGTGCCCGCTGCCGGGTACCCGACCTGCCATCCAGGTATGTTCCCTGTCAGGGAATTGAACTGGGGACCTCTTGGTGTGCAGGACGATGCCCATTCCACTGAGCCATACCAGTCAGGGCCGACTTAACTATTTCTTATTTCATTTTTAAGATCTCTTTCTTCTGGATTTGTAAAAATCACATATTTAAAGGTGCAACATAATAAAGTTTGCAAATTTATTCCATTCAACTGTTAATCTGTCATGCTGGGGAAAAAAATAGGACATCAACAAACATAATTCCCCCTCCCCTTTACATATGAAAACATAAAACCTGGGGTTTTGCTAGAGGAAAGGCATCTTGACACTAAGACCAGCCCCTTGTAGAGAATTTCATCAGCTTTGTGTTGACAAATAACTGTTTCCTTAGAAGGTAACGGTGTTGCTTGATTATTGAAAGAGAAAAGAAATTGATCTGACCATTTCCCAAAAAGGTAACTGAAAAGTGTTCTTGAAGAAAAAAAATGTTAATAATCACACAAGTGTAGTATTGTTACTTAAGTATTTGTCCTGATTATTTCTTAGTGTGCTTTTGATAAGTGCTTTTAAAATAGAGCTTTAATCAAAGAGAATTTAAACCATTGGTTTACCATTCCTTTATAGTAAAAGAAAAGGAAGAAAAAAGAGACATTATGTTTTCTGCCCCTAACAAAAATAAAACAGTTCCAGTTTAGAAAATTAAATTTAAAACTTATCACGCTTGATGCAAAAAATTAACCTAATAAACATCTGAATCTTTTCCTCCTTCTTCTTTGGTTGCTTTTAATGTGATGTTAGTGAATGAAGAATCTTTGAATGATACTGTTGTGGGAACTGCAAGGTGCTGGTGTATTTAAAACGTAACTGCAAAGCTGTACTCATTAAGGAGCAGTGATGGTTTTGAAAGCAGTTTTATGTTCTGGTTTTGTTTTTTTAAAGAGAAATGAATACAAGGCTGTTGCTTTTATTGACCTTTTATTTCTTTGCTCACATAAACAAGATGAATTCTGCATGCCAAGAAGGCAGGGATGTTTATTTTGTTGGCCCGGTCGATCCTGTGTGCACCACAGGTGCTCACTGAACATTTCTTAAGTGAACGTGAATGTTTCGTTCAGGCCGGGTTGCAATCTGCTGAGCTTGTTTCCCGCTCACTGTGTCATGGCCCTGAGTTTAAAAACACTTATCAAAGGAATAATGGGCAAATTTTCGTGAATTCTTTCAACCTACAGGGTGGGCAGAAGTAGGTTTACATTTGTGAGTATGCGAAACACAGTTTATTCTTGCATTACTTTGTATTAATGTATCACTTTCCATACCAACAGCTCTACACCTACTTTTGCCCCTCCTGTACTGTAGCACCGCTGTGATAAGAGGCTATTCACAAGCAGTAAAAAAAAATAATTTTACTTTTAAAGTCACATATTTTAGAAGTACTTTCCATGTATAACAAAGAAGAGCTCACCAAAATAAATGTAAATGTAATAGCTAATCGGTAATTCTGTTATATTATTACTAAAATGCTCTGAAGTAGATACTGTCACACGCTTAATGACTGATGGACCGGGAGTGGAAACCGAGACTTCGGACTCAAACTGAACGGCCCCTTTCCTCCCAGTGCTTCCCAGTCACGGGGCCTTGCCTCTGAGAGAGTCTCATTGCAGGGACTTTTGAGGCAACTCCACAGGTCTAGACAGAAGATTTGAAAACCAGCACTCTGACTTGAACTCTCTTAAGTTTTTGTATCCCAAATAATACTTGTCCTGGAATCGTGCTTAGAATAAATAGCTAATAGATATTTGATTAATTATGCTAAAGGCATAATTGAATATGCATGGTAATTATGAGAATGTATAGAACTAGCTTTTCCTCTTTCTGCCTTTCTAAATTGGTCCTGCCTATCCCATATACCTCCTTATCACCTTATTTTGAAAGCTATATTTTTTGATGCAGAGGGAGTAACAGCACTCAGAATAGTTGATTAAAGTTAGATACGGAATTGAATAACATAAATTGCAGTAGTAGTCCCTTGGTTAAGAAGCACCTTTTATTTTTATGTAACCCCTGAGCTGTGGAGCCAGCTGCAGGAAGCACCATTTATTTTTACATCTAAGTAAGCCAAGCACATGTTCATTTAATCTTTCTATATTGAGTTGCACACTACCATAACCTAGCAGAGTTCTGATTTTGATGACAAGGAATTTGTTTTGATTTAAATTTATAGTTTAAAATCACATCTTCTTTATCATTTTATTTCCTTCAATATTTTCAGTGCAAGTGGGGGCCTGGACAGCGAAACCCATTTCCTCAACAACACGCTGTTGGAGTACGTGGACCTAACGCGGCAGCTGCTGGAGTCGGAGAACGAGAAGGACTCCGACTCCCTGAAGGACATACGGTGCCATTTCAGTGCCTTAGTGGCCAATATCATTCAGAACGTCCCAGGTATGGTTTTTCGTTCTTAAACCATTGTCCAGTATTAAGGGGCCATCTTTTTTTCTTTCCCTGAGGTTCTGTCATCTGAGTTGATGAAGCAACTTGTGAACCTACTGGGAAAATGTGCCAGCATTACATGGATGGCAAGAACGTTTTACTTTTGAATTAGTGTCAAAATCAGAAAGCAACCAGAATACATTTTCAACAACCAAGACAATAACACAGAAATTTGAAGAAGTCAGTAAAATAAGCTCTTTGGACAAACTTGTTGTAAACGCAGTGGGCAGAGAGCATAATGCCCTAAATGATCACAGAGGATTGAATGAATGAGATACTTTGGAATAATGGAGAGGGTGTAGGGCATAGATGTAAAGTACAAGGGGACAGTGTTAGTGATTGAGTTCTTTAACAGATGTGTGCCTGTTATTGAGCACATACTATATGCCAGGTACAGGTTTAAGCGCTAGAAATATAGATGCATGCAAATTACATTTGCAAAAGTCATAAATTCTTTACACATGAAAGACAAAAATGTGACTGTCCCCTTTGGCATACAATGTAAATACAAATGTTTCTTTTTGTTTCTGGAAAAAAATTAAAGTTGTTACTTTCAAAAATATATGCAAACACCCTGGCTGGTGTGGCTCAATGGATTGAGCACTGGACTGTGAATCCAAGGGTTGCTGGTTTAATTCCCAGTCAGGGCACATGCCTGGGTTGCAGACCAGGTACCCAGTGGGGGTGTGCATTAAGGGTAACCACACATTGATGTTTCTCTCCCTCTCTTTCTCTCTCCCTTCTCCTCTCTCTAAAAATAAATAAATAAATACATTTAAAAAATATATGCAAACAGTTAACTTTTAAAGTAAGAGCAGAGCTGTATTTTATAAAACGGTCCTGTAAGCACTTCTTTAGGTACATTGTTTTCAAGTGCAAGAATACTATTTTGGACTTTTGGGGCAAATAATGCTATTTAAAGGAAAAGAGCATTTTCTTCTAAATTTTCTCATCTAAACCTCACTAATATGAAGATATTATGTAGTCTTGCTAGCCACTTGTATGTAACTTCCACATTGATTCTTTATGGTGGTGTTGCACTTCCTCAACAAGGATTGGAGTGGAGAACTTGTAGAGTAGGATTTTGAAGTGGAAAGCATCCTTGGAGATCTTCCAAACCAGTGGTTTTCCAATTATACTGTCTCTCCTCATCAGCAAGAGGCAGCAGAGCGGCTTTGGACTCCAGGCTTGACACCTAACTTCAAATAGACCAGCTCCCTTTTGTTGGTTCTGTATGCTGAGATGCCACGTAAGGATCCTTTGATAAAGACAGCTGCACTGGTGAAAACTTACAGAGTTTAAAAGAAGCGTATCTAGCCCAAAGCCCTGCCTTAACCAGCCAACCAAGATCTGGACATGTGTTCACGTTCGCTTCCCACGTAGCCAGCAGCAGCCCGTGCCACCCCCGGACCGCAGGACTGCGGAGAAGTTCTGCTTGCTGCGTGCGTCCTCTCACGTGGTGGCTGCAGGGTGACGCAGCCTCCAGCGTTGTCACTGTGACTTGCATATATGTAAATGATTTCTGTCTCTATGGAGGTCTTTAAGTTAAAGTGAAAACTTTTTTTTACAATATTACATATTCAATAACACAAATTGAAATGCATGTTAAAGTAAAAAAACATGGAAATGAATTTTCCGCCGTCTATTTTTTCTTTACAGTGAACCAGAGAAGAAGTATTTTTCCTCAGCAGAGCCTTCGTCACAGCCTGTTTATGCTGTTCAGTCACTGGGCAGGTCCTTTCAGCATCATGTTTACTCCCTTGGACAGATACAGTGATAGAAATATGCAGATTAACAGACATCAATACTGTGCACTAAAGGTATTTACTTAGAAACCCGGTTGCTTTTTTATTCAGAGTGTAATTAGATGTTTTTGTCTCTCAGTATCTGTATTGTAAAAAAGGCTAGGGATGCCTTTCCAGAACCTGAGAGTATTCAAATATGTATTTTTGCTTGCCATTTTCAAACATTTATACCCTAAATTTATTTAAATACATAAAAGACAATGCAAAAAAGTAAAGTTTCGGAATCTACACAAAGTTTGAATGCTGTTATCTTGACTTAATTCAGGATCACTTCAAGGAAATACCTATTTTTTCCTATTTGAAGTCTTTCTCTTGCTTTTTTTTCTTTTTCCTTCTCTTCCAGTACTATTCAAACTCCATATCTAATTCACTACCGTGGTACTTACTGCTCAAAATAAATTACTTAGGTTCAAAAATTACTATTGTGCTAAAGGAAAAAAATTAAAGATAGTGTGGCTACGTAAGCACAAGTAAAAATATCCTGCCTCTTCCCATTAAACAGCCAACATGTAACCTCTTAAGTGTTTCACGTGTGATTCTGCTGTTGTCGTTTGAAGGCCATGTCCGCTGTGCTGTGCTGCGGCCCCGTCGCAGACAACGTGGGGCTCTCATCGGATGGCTATCTGTACAAATGGTTGGATAACATTTTGGATTCTCTGGACAAAAAGGTAATTATTTATAAGTCCCTTAAAACTTTGTAATTGTCATTGCCATTATTTGGAATTATTGTATGGCCCACCGAAAACAAGCCTTTTTAAAAATAAGAGAAGTTAGAATTATGTGCAGGAAACATGTTATGTAAAATTACATAGGATGCCGTCATCTAAGAAATTCCTGATTCTTATTACACATTCATCTGATCATTCTAATTTCCTTTTAGGTTACAGGATTGATACAGCAGCCTGTATGCACCTCACAATAGGGTTCTCAGTCTGTAGATAAAGTATTCGTGTAGAACACACTGAGCTCCAAAGAAGGAACATGTTATTTCCTGTGCTGCGTTTCTTGCTTTGGACCACTCTTCAATGAGTCACTGCTTCCTGCCCTCTCGGCTCCGTGCCCTGCGTGCTTTCATAGTACGCGTGACAGACGTCACAATTGAAGAGAGGACTTAGATGTTTTTCCACTGAGAATAATTTTTCTGTTGGGTTATCAAAAACAAAAATAAATCTTGACAAAAATAACTGGAGAGGTTAACAACACACTTTTCTGAAAGCACTTAAGCACTGTTCCCATCCTTCCCAGCCTTCGGGGCTCTGCTGGAGGGGGGAGTTGTCCTGCTAAGAGTCTTATGTGCAGCGCTGGGGGCCAAGTTTGATTTATCCAGGCCACGTTCTTCTACTGGCTGAATACAATGAGGAGCTGGCCAAAAAGAGGCTGAGTTTTGTGATTAAATGCAAGAACTGTATGTATGATGTTATTTTAATGAAGTGTAGGGAAGTAGACAGTTGGATGACAGACAGCTCCCTCTGTCCTGAGCCGCGCTGTGCCCTCGCCGTAGGTCCACCAGCTGGGCTGCGAAGCAGTGACGCTGCTGCTGGAGCTGAACCCGGACCAGAGCAACCTGATGTACTGGGCCGTGGACCGCTGCTACACCGGCTCGAGGAGGGTGGCGGCCGGCTGCTTCAAAGCCATCGCTAACGTGTTCCAGAACAGGTAGCCCGACGCTGCTTTTTATCTTTTATTTAGTGTTCGTTTTCTGTTTCCATTGGAATTCGGAAATGCTGAGCTCTAACAAACTTTAACCAAAATAAGGAAAATGACCATCATGCGTTTGTTGCTGTACTGTTAGCCTTGTACAAATCCAGTTGCCTCGTGGGCTTGGTGGCTGCATGCCTGCAGTCTGGCCCTTCTGTACATCATATTTATTAACTTGTGTGAAAGCCTCCAAGCATTATTTGCCTAACATGTGAAATTTGTCCCTAGGGATTATCAGTGTGACACGGTGATGCTCCTAAATCTGATACTGTTTAAAGCAGCTGATTCTTCTCGAAGTATCTATGAAGTTGCTATGCAACTTTTACAGGTTTGTAAACAAATGTTAATTAAAATCTTTATACTCAGGACTTAATGAAACATAACAGTCTCTTCCTGCCTTGAAAGTATACTAATATCCAGCTTTATGTTTCATAGTGAGAAATGGCATCAGTTCCTGAAGATCACTTGAAAGAAAAGGCAAAGATAATATGGGCCACTTGAATCTATAAGTAATACCCACTGTTCAGAGTATTGCAGAGGGATTATATATATCACCCCCCACACACCTGTGTGTGCCTGTGTGTGTGTGCCAGTACTTAAAAAAATTCAGTGGCCAGGGCCACGTGTGTGTTAACTATTTCCATTCAGATAAGAATGTGAGTCAAATTTTTTTTGAGAACCAAGTGAAAAATAATTACCTCTTTTATGATAACCTTGAGTAATTTTTCTTTATTAGGCTGAGAAATATAACCTAGAAAGTTAATTTGCCAAGCATGAATATGTCATTATTATACAATACTTAACTAATGGATAATAGGTTGCGGTTCTTTACTCTTTATCAAGGGTTAGGAGTATCAAAATGGGGGGTGAGTGGTGGGAGGTAAATGTGGACAACTGTACTTGAGCAACAATAAAATAATTTAAAAAAAGAAGAAGGATAGGATTCAAGTAGATGCTGATTTTTCCAAAGGGTTTGAGGTGGTACTAATGCTGGTAGGGACCATCTTAGGAATTACACCCTAACAACTTCATTAAGAATAAAGTTCGGGGGACTGGGTGGAAAGGGTGAAGGGATTAAGTACCAGTTGGTAGTTACAAAATAGTCACTGGGATGTAAAGTACAGCAATGGGAACATAGTAAACAATATTTTAAAAACTGTGTGTGGTGCCAGGTGGGTACTTGAAATATGGGGGGACCACTTGTAAAGCATATGATTGTCTAATTGCTATGCTGTACACCTGAAACTAATACAGAATAATGTTGAACATAAACCGTAATTGAAGAAATAAAATTTTAAAAAAGAAAGTTCAGTGGTGTAGCTCTTTACAATAGTATACCGTCAAAAGAATTTTTAGTTTATATTCCATATTTAATGTGTGATTAACCAAGATATGTTTGAAGATTTTTTTTCACTTATACATGTTTTATATAGTCATTTTTTAACTGGAAAGTGATAAATCTTTTTCAAGTAATTGTATATTAAGTTGCTGAAGTTATTTTCAGACTGTGTTACGAATCCAAAATACTGCCATTGAACACAAGGAACGTAATGCCTTGTAAATAGTTACAGACCTTCTGCCAACATTTATTGGAATTTGAAATTAACATGTGAGATATTTTGCAATATATGCAACTATAATTTTTAAACTGGAATCTTTCTTGGGAGATTTTATTGTTTTTAATTATAGCTGAAATTTGGAGGACCCGTAAAATCTTGAATTGATGGAATTGCATTCCTGCAGATCTTGGAACCGAAGATGTTTCGCTATGCTCACAAGCTGGAGGTTCAGAGAACAGACGGGGTACTCAGCCAGCTCTCTCCCCTGCCACATCTGTACTCCGTTTCGTATTATCAGTTGTCTGAGGAATTAGCAAGGGCATATCCTGAGCTCACTCTCGCCATATTCTCAGGTATGATCATCGAACTGATTAGTAGTTTTTCCTTTTTAGCAATCATTTCTAAACGGCTTTTAGGAAGTTTTAAATATATGGGAACTTAGGGTGACTCGAAATAAAACATGTATTTACATGAGAGATTTTTTTCTTTAATAAGAACTCAATACTTATCTATCATGATGTTTAGATGTCTTAGTAATGAAGTCTTTATAGCACCTCTTACTTTTTCTCACTTTGCCCTTCCTTCTCCACTCTACTCAGCAAAAAAAAAAAAAAAAAGTAGGATTGGTCTTCACATGTAATTTTAAAACGTATCTTGCCCTGGCCGGTGTGACTTCATGGATCAAACACCGAAAGGTCACTGGTTCAATTCCCAATCAGGGCACATGCCTAGGTTGTGGGCCAGCTCCCCAGGTGGGGGTGTGTGAGAGAGGCAACTGATCAATGTATTGCTCACACATTGATGTTTCTCTCCCTCTCTTTCACCCTCCCTTTCCCTCTCTCTAAAAGTAAATTTAAAAAATCTTTAAAAAATATATTTCTTTAGTAGACATAGGACTTCCGGAATCTTCTAGTATGTGTTTTATACTGGCCTGTCTTTAAAATAATGTGGAGGTCCTGGAGAGTGTGGCTCAGTGGATTGAGTGCTGGCCTGGGAACCAAAGGGTTGCCAGTTAGAGTCCCAGTCAGGACACATGCCTGGGTTGAGGGTCAGGTCCCCAGCTGGGGGTGCACAAGAGGCAACCACACATTAATGTTTCTCTCCCTCTCTTTCTCCCTCCCTTCCCCTCTCTAAAAATAAATAAATAAAGTCTTTAAAAAATAAAATAATGGGGCAATTGTGCTTGCTTCAGCAGCACTTATACTAAAATAATGCAGGGATAACAATACAGGTTTCTTTCTGGAAGTAAAACCGCTAATCATAGGGGAAGGCCCTGCACTACCTTAGACGGAACTCTTGCTAGGATCTCACATTTCTTTGTGGTCCAGTTTCCTTTACTTGGGGCCAACAAATATCCCTGCCAGGGTTTCTGAAACATTGGGGTATGTGTCAGGCAAGATATTATATCTATTTGGTCTCCCAGGACTCAGATTTAGGAAAATTTTGAGGTCCATCTCATTTAACCTTCTGCCAAAAGAACACATTAATGTAAATGCCCCCATAATGCCTTACCCTTTAACTAAAAAGTTTTAATTGGAAGACAGAAGTCACTCAGCTGTTTTTCTCCTTTCCACCTGCAGCAAGGTCTCGTTTCTGTCTGAGTCCTGGACGTGCACCGAAACTGGCCTCCAGCGGGTGGCAGCGTTCCGCGTGGATCTTTTCTTCCTTTAGCACTCAAGACACAGGGGCCTTAGCTTCCTTGCGTTTCTTTCCATAGTGCCTTTTTCAGCAGTGGCAGTGGTTTGTTTCCCATACTTAATTGACCTGAGTGGGGAAAGATTAACCTAAATTCTCCTGTCAGTCAATTCTTAAAGCAGTTGACCCGTTTGGGTTGCACTGGCAGATGGCAGCGATCATGCCTCTCTTTCCCTACCCCCAACAGACCTGAAAGCCCTTCCAGGGAGGACATGGACGGTCATCAGCGCAGCGTGGTGGCCACCCTGAACCCCAGCTTTGCTGCTGCTCGGCTGCTTCTAGAGGCTCCTGAGCAGAATGCAGAGGAGACCAGCTGGGCTCAGGGGTCATGGAATTGGCTGGGGTGGCAGCTGGTCTTGCCGTAGCCCCAGCTCCCACGTACACACTGACTTTCTCCCAGTCAGGATCTCTTCATTCACCTATTTTCAGAACTCCAGGTCTAATATTTCATGCTGGAGGCAATCATATCAATGTACTAACAGAAGGGATTCTTATAAAAAGTAGAATTGAGCATAATTGTATGTAAGGCACTGGGACTGAGCACTTCATTGGCACTATATCGAATCTGCACAATAGCTCCATGGGGCAGCTACTTTTTCTTTTTTTTCTTTGTGTCTTTTCTTTTCTTTCTTTCTTTTTTTTTCTTAGAGAGATTGGACAGGGGAGGGAGAGAGGGGAAGAGAGGGAGAGAAACATTGGTCAGTTGGCCCATAACCCAGGCTTGTGCCGTGGCTGGGAATTGAACACACAACCTTTTGGTCCACAGGATGACGCTTAACTAACTGAGCCATACCAGCCAGGGCAAGGCAACTACTTTTGTTATCCTCTTTTTGCAGAATAATAAATTAAGGATCAATAATTGACAGGTTGGCTCTAGGTCAGGCAGCTTATATGGGGTAGAGCTGGGATTCAAACCCAGGTATTCGTGAAATCACTGAGCTTCCATATTCACTCCTTCCAGTGAGTAAGTAAGTAACATGTAAATATAGGCAAAGAGGGTGAGGTGAGGAGAAAGATTTTTATTTAAACTGATACTTGGGAATTAGCGTATAAAAACTTACGGGCTTTGGAATCAACCTTGTGTTCGGCTCCTCTGCTACTTGATCAGTCTGACCTCGGGCAGGTTAGCGCTCCGTCCGCCTCACAGGTGCGTCATGAGCATTAAATGAGACGAATGTAAAGGTAACAGGTGTGTCTTGGGGTCTCCCCTAGATAGGACTCAATTATGGGCCATTCTTTGTGGATCAGTTTAAGTACTCCATGTTGTCTTTTACCTTACAATTAGATTTGTTTATTGGGTTAAAAAGCCCCTATTGTAAAATCTATCACAATTACTTTGATTGTACAGTTCAGTAGTGTTATATATATTTACATCATTAAAAAATCTCCAGAAAATTTTCATTCTGCAGAACTGAAACTCTTTACCCACTAAAGGAGAACGCCTTTTCCCTTTCCCCTAGTCACTGATCCCACCATTCTACTTTCCATATAAGTAGGGTGTTGGGGACTCATCTGCCTGGCAATTGTAGCTCAGCCCTGTGGGAAAGCCCATATGCGTGTGGGACACACAGGATGCCAAACCCATGAATTGGTTCTCTCGTGGGAAATCAGGCCTACATTATACCTAGGCTGCTTTGTGACTTGCTCTTGGCTAAAACTCTCTCACCCTGGATTGAGGCAGCGGATGCTTGCTGCGGTCTGTGCTAACTCTCCCAAGGATTGAAGTGTAACCAGACCAATTACTCTTATCATTCCCTTGCATTTGCAACATTCTTTCCTTGTTAATCTGTAAGAAGTAATCTGTAACATCCTTTCTGTTGCTATGTGAAAAAAGTAATTACCTAAAGCAAACCTAAGTATAATGAATGAAAACCTTCCTTGATGTATGCTGTGAGAAAGCCAATAAAAAGCCTGTCGAGGCAAGGGTCGGTGTGCTCTCCTCTTGAGAGAGTGGCCATGCAGTCCCCTTTTTTCTCCACAGGATTTACGTAGTCCCTGTGAATTTATTTACAAATCAGCCACAGCATACGGATTCTGTGGGATGGAATCTGTGATAGTAGGGTCATATATTATTTGTGTTTTTTGTTATTTGACTGGCTTATTTCACTTAGCATAACATCCTCAGTGTTCATCTGTGTTGTAGCAAGTGACAGATTGCCTTCATTTTCAAGGCTGCCTAGTGTTCCGTTATATGTACGTACCGCATTACGTGTATCTAGTCATCTGTCGATGGACGATTGGGTTGTTTCCACTTCTTGGCTATTGTGAATAGTGCAGCTCTGAACATGGGTGTGCAAATGCCTTTCTGAGACCCTGCAGAGGTGGAATTGCTAGATCATGTGGTAGTTCTATTTTTACTTTTCTGAGGAACCCTTATACTCTCTTCTATGTTGGTTGCACCATTTTATGTATAGTCCTACCAACTATGCAAACATGTATTTTATCTTAACCACCAAAGGTGTTTTAAAAAAGTAAGAATGTGATGTGTGTTAGCTTTAATGTTCTTTATGATGTCATCAAGGTCAAATTTATTAGGAGGAGAAACAATACTCATAATTTTTAAATAGAATGAAAAAAATCTGGCTTCCTTTTTTTGAAGATTGATATGTTGAAATTAATTACAAATCAAAGAAAAGCAAAATTATACCAGTTGTTCCATCTTTTGGCCTTTTTTTTAATTGCAGAGATAAGCCAGAGAATTCAGACAGCCCACCCGGCAGGGAGGCAGGTGATGCTGCACTACCTGTTACCTTGGATGAACAACATCGAGCTGGTGGACTTCAAGCCTTTGCCCGCAGCAAGGCGGCATGATGACGATGAAGATGATTCCTTGAAAGACCGAGAACTTATGGTGACTAGCAGGCGATGGTTACGAGGAGAAGGCTGGGGATCCCCACAAGCCACTGCGATGGTTTTGAACAATCTGATGTACATGACAGCGAAGGTAAGATGGGCCTGTATTTGCAGTTGGCTCACAGAACTACTAAGTTAAGAGGAGTAAACAAGGTTAGAAACAGATGAAGACATTAGATAACCCTGTGATAATCAAACAAATATGAATTAAAAATAAAACTTCTCATCAGATATAAATATCTTCTGGGAGGAGAATTACAATCATAAGGAATTACAGCCATGCACCACCCAATGACATGAATACATTCTGAGAAATTCACCATGAGGCAGTTTTGTTGCTCATGAACATCATGGAATGTCCTTACACAAACCTGGATGGTGCGCAGCCCCCTGCACAGCCAGGCGGGATGGGATAGCCTCCTGCTCCTCGGCGACCAGCCTGTACAGCATGTCGGCATGAGGTCAGAGGCAGCAGTGAGGAGAGACGGCGAACACTGGGTGCGTGAGACTGCTGCTGGCCTAGCACAGCACACAGTTTCACAGCAAACTTTTTCTTAGCAAGCAGAAAGAGTACACTCTAGAATGATGATAGAACGTGTAGTAAATACATAAGCCAGCAACATAATTCTTTATTATCATTATCAAGTATTGCATACTCTACATAATTATACAAGATCTGTCCAGAAAAGGTCTGGCCATTGTTAATATAACAAGAATGGTTTGTGCGACATCGATGTAATCTGGCAGCCAAGGAGAGTGGACTGGAATGTGCATGTGTGAATAATGACGACTTCACTGTGCTAGTCAGTGGGGGTGGTAGACACTGTTGAGTGAGCATGTGTGCTGTGTGGCCGTCACATTCACAATGACTGAGTGGGTAGAGCAATGAATCTGCATCAAATTTTGAGTTAATCTTGAACATTCCTCCATGGAAACTGTTTGGATAATTCAAAAGGCTGCAGCTGTGGGCAACTGTGATTGGCAGCTTCATCACAACAGCACTCGTGCATCACGTCTCATGCAGTTTTTTTGGCGAAACATCACATCACCCAGGTGACTCAGCCCCCTTTAGACCAGACTTGGTGTGCTGCAACTTCTGGCTTTTTCCAAAACTAAAATCGCCTTTGAAAGGGAAGAGATTTCAATTTCAGACTGTCGATGAGAGTCAGGAAAATACAGCGGAGCAGCTGATGGCGACTGGGAGGACTGTGTGAGGTCCCAAGGTGCCTACTTTGAAGGAGACTAAGTCATCGTCCAATGTACACTGTTTCTTGTATCTTTATCTTCTTCAATAAATGTCTCTATTTTTCATATTACCTGGCTGGGTACCTTCTGGACAGACCTCTTAGGTGCAATAATTCTATGCCACTGTCAGCACAGTAGGTGTGTTTACACGAGCATCTCACAAATACGTGAGTAATGCATTGTGCTACAGTGCTATGATGGTATGGCAGCGACATGACTAGGCAGTAGGGGCTTTGAGTTCCAGTATAATCTTATGGGGCCACCATCAAGATTATGTGATATGTGTGTATGGTCTGCCATTGACTGAAACATCATTCTGCGGTGCCTGACTATAATGTTATTTATGTTCAGATTTGTTGAAAGAAATGATTATTCCTCTAAAGAATGGAAAAGATTAAAGCTGTCTGAGAAAACATTTTCTAACATTTCACAATGTGACAAGTGTGGTACATAATAGACAGTCTGCACTGAAACATTTGCTGTGTTTCCTGCACGTAGTATGGCGACGAGCTGGCCTGGTCGGAGATGGAGAACGTGTGGACCACACTTGCAGATGGCTGGCCAAAAAACCTGAAAATAATTTTGCATTTTTTGATCAGCATTTGTGGAGTGAATAGTGAACCAAGCCTCTTGCCTTACGTATGTATTAAAGCTCATTTAACTTTTTTAATATATGCATATATATTTTTTAATGGTGTCTTGTAATATCAGAGGGTAGTCATCAGTAGACCAGCAGAGGCAAAGCAGGGCCAGGGAAAGGACAGTCAGCAAAGAGCCCGTGAATTTATTCGTTGACTCATCGAGTGAGTACTATTGGCCAGGTGCTCTTATTCCAGGCCCGGTGCTCTTCTGAGTTCTGGGCATTATAATCTGATGGGTGATACAGATTTTATTCATTTTTATTTATTTAATGAATAAATCAGTAATTTCATAAAGTCCAGCCATGATAAGGGCTACTGAGAAGGAAAATTGCAGACAACTGAGAGTGAATAACCTTGGAACACAAATGTCTGGAATGGTTAGAGATTACATTTAAGAGAAAGTGATAGTGAAGTAGAGACCAGGAAAATAGAGTTCGTTAGGCAGGTGCTGGCATTAGGGTATCAGAGCAAGATGGTAAGTCAGAGCTCAGTGTCTATAGAATTGTGCCCAAAACTTCTGGCAGCAAGGGAAAGCTTGGTAAGAGATGTACAGGGAAGAATAAAATAAGGAAAGCAATCCTTAAATATGCTCAAGTTAAGAGAATATGAACCTATCAAATATGCATGTGAATATACACACATGCATGCAAACACGTGTGTGTATATATGTAGATACAGCTATCAGTCACATGGCAGCATCTCCTAAAAGTATGTTCCACAGAAGACTATCTCTGCAGAACATTGCCCTGGAACTTCTTACAGATCCTACTTTTTCTTTAAGTCTTTTTTTTTTTTTTTTAATTGATTTGAGAGAGAGAAAGAGAAACATCGATTTGTTGTTCCCACTTACTTATGCATTCATTGGTTGATTCTTGTATGTGCCCTGACTGGGGATAGAACCCACAACCCAGGCATATTGGGACAGCGCTCTAACCAACCAAGCTACTCAGCCAAAGCCAGATACTACTTTAAAAAAACCATTTAATAGCTTTGCTTTACCCAGTATTCCCCAAGGTAACTCGATTACTGGAAACATTGTTCTGAAGGCCTGTCATTGAGAAGCACATAGAGCAAGGCAGGTGTGCGGTACAAAATGGCATGATCCCTCATTACCTCTCAGAACATCAGGTTCCCTGCCCTTAAGTCATGCTGACCCCTTGCTGTCCCGCTCTCACACCATGCCTCCCTGCCTTGGGGCCTTCGCACTTACTCTTCTCTCATGTCCTCAATAACCACGTTGCTCACTCCTTCACCTACTTCGGGTCTTTCCTCAAATGTCCATTGTCATTGAGACCTTTGCTGGTTCATTCTGTCAAAAACTCTAAATGCCCTGCCCCCACACAAGATTCTTCATTTTTCTTTCCCTGCTTTGTCAATTTTCCTAGCACTGTTGGAGTGACACTGGTTAATAAAGTTACACAGGTTTCAGGTGCACAGTCCTGCAACATACCATCTGTACACTGTGTTGTGTGTTCATCACTCCGTAAGTGTCCACCCATCACCATTTATCCCCCCTAAATAATTTCTTAATTATCATTTTTTAAATCACTTATTATAGGCTAGGCATGATACAAGTACTTTACCTACATTATTTCATTTAATTTCAGAATGAACCTGTGAGTTTGGTAAGATTACTGCACTTTTACAGATGAATAAAACAAGGCAGGGACTAGAGCAGTTTCCTCAAAGTCACACAGCCGTTTAGCATTACCACATAACAGAGCTGGAGTTCCAGCCCAGATGTGTTTGTGAGAAAGGGGTGAAAATTTCTTGGAGACAGCAGAGGAGTTGAGGCCAGGGAGGGCTTCCAGGACTTGATAGGATTGGGGTCGGCAGATTCCGCTCACAGGTCTTCCCGCTCAGACGGAACAAAGGCACAGAGAGGCAGCACTGCATCTGGAAGGTCAGAGGGGACTGAACAGGAGAACAGGGAATTCACAAACAGAGCAGGTCAGGCAGACAAGGAGCTGTGGGCAGGGAAGTCAGTTACCCGTGGGTCAGCATTGTAAGACGTTTGGTATGATAGAATGAAGCTTGTTTTAAGATTTCTCCAGAGGTTATATAAAAAAGAGCTTCTCACATGGGTGTGCATACAAATCATCCAGGGATCTTGTTCTGGTTCCGATTTTGGAGTTGGGGTAGGGCCTGAGATTTCATATTTCTAGTAAATTCCCAGATGATGGCTATGCTGCTAGGACCACATTTTGAGTAATAAGGATAAACGTATGGGGAAACATACATATAATGCATACTACTGAATTTTTTTTCACTTATTCACTTATACTGTGTACTAGGCATTTTTACAGTGCTTCTGTGTATCTTAACTGATTTAACCCTAACGGCTATGTGAAGTCAGTGCTATTGTCCCCATTTTGCAGAAGGGAAAACTGAGAGTATCTTTCCAGCTTACATAGCTAGTAAGTCTTCGATCTACATTCCAGGCTGTATAATTTGAGTTCAGGTTAGTTCTAGACCCTTTTTTAATCACTGCTCTGTCCTGCTGGGTTGAATATAGAGAATAAGAAGGCAGAATAAAAGATAAATCCTGGGTTTGAAGGCTGCCTGACTAAAAATAAGAGGAAAACTTGGGATGATATTGATTAAAAATTTTTCAATTAAGAAGTAAACATTTTTATAGGAAAGCAAACATCTTTTGCTTTTCTTAAAAAAAAAAAAAGCAAAAATGTGAAGGAAGTGGGCAATGTTGCGGGAACCATTAATATGTCCAGGTCAGTCTAATGTGATATCAGTTAATGTCGAGGGGGAGAGGAAGGATAGTGTTTATACAGCTGATTAATCGATCTCTGATTGCTGGTCAATGTTGTATTCAAATTTACAATGGAACTTACTGCGGTCAAATTTGGCTCAACAAACTTATGAAATAAAACTGTTGCTTTTTCTTTTCTGCATGACTTCTTTGTGACAGGTGAAGAAGGTTATTGTATATTTAGGGAGAGACAAAACAATGCAGTTGCTGGAAGAACTGGTGAGTGAACTACAGCTGACCGACCCTGTCAGTTCGGGGGTCACGCACATGGATAATCCCCCCTACTATCGCATCACTTCCAGCTATAAAATCCCTTCCGTCACCTCAGGTGAGAAGTTAGTTACAACTGAGTACCTTGTCTCAAAAGAGAAGCTGCTCCTGGTGGTTTATTCCAGCAAGTGTTTGCTTTAAGCACCATCAAAACAAAAGCAAACATGAGTCATGTATTTTCGCCAACTTGATAATATTTTATAAATCCTCGTATGAGTAGAGAAATTTGACAGTGTAAGGATTTTTAATATTATAAAGGGAAACACATTTCCATGCTTATTTAAAAGCAGAATACAGATTTATATATCCTTATATTCATTTTAATAAATAAAATGAATGTTAAATACAGAAAATACTTTTTGAAATTTTACTCTGTAATTCTATATTTAATTTTTGAGCAAATACTATACATACTATCCAATTTTATGAGTGTATGAACAGGGTCTGGCAGAAGTAAGGCCTGTTTGAGTGTGGTTGGTAGGGTAATAATTTATAGTTTTAATTTGAACATTTCACCTAAAATGTCATATGGTGTGCTTGAGTGTGATGTTATTATGTTACAGAATTACGTGCTCATGAATTTGTAATAAAAGATTTCGTAATTAAAAGGGGGCGTTATTTTTGCCAGACCCTGCACATATACACATATATTTTAGTTATTATTATTTTGGCATATTAATAACATCTGTATAATTAGAAGTCTTTTATATCTTTATAATTTGATTTTTGTCATCTATTTTTATCTCAGACTTTTTGTTCTACTTAAAGGATTTCTAAAAATGCTTCTATTGAGTTTTCTATATCTGCAAGAATGTTTTTATTCCAAAAAGTTTTAGGAATGTTCCGTTCATGTTTCATGGTTGACCTATCTACTTCTCTACCTGATAAAGTTGTCTTCTCCCAGCAAAAGTTCCTATCTTCTCTATATTGCTGTTCGTTTTGATTTGTCTTGGTAAAAGCTTTCCTCAAAAGCCTACCAGTTCTAGGCCTGTCTTTTCATAAAGAGTGGAGTACTAAAAAGCTGATTGGATGTCCTGTGGGTGTACATGGAACTATGGACTCTGTCGCTTGTTATGCAGTGATCTCATTGATGCGAGTGTCTACAGGCCCTTTCACTTGCACTAATCAGATGACCCAGACGAAACTACTAGTCATTGTCTGAAGTAGACGGTGTAGGGGTATGTGTGGATACACACAGACACACAACATAGTCTTTGAGCCTTCTTGTAGCCCCATGGGGTAAGAAGATTGCGGGGGGCACAGCCTCAAATTTTAGTATGTATGTTCCCCGTGATGCCCCTGTTCTCAGTGACAGTCCTCCTGTCCTCCCTCACCTGGACATGGTGTGCCCTAGTCTGAACATCTGATTTAGTCTCAGGACGCGGGGGATAGACCTTGGGGACCAACTATTACTGAAATAGATTTTTAACCGATCCTGCCATTTTTAGCACCACCTTCAACCCCTACTCCCTTCCAGAAGTACTTGATGCCACACATTTCTGAGTCTTTTGGAGGATCAGCAACATAGATATGGCAGCTTCTTGGTTTCCTTCAGTACCAGCTTAGAGTTCAGCCTTAACAGTTTACTACTTGTCCATTTGTTTTCCGGCATCAAAATTTTGTCCTCATTGTCTGCTTTCCTTCTTGGTCATGATGAGTACATTCCTTTTTTAAAAATTTCTTGGCTCTCGCCCGGCTGGTGTAGCTCAGTGGATTGAGCGCAGGCTGGGAACCAGAGGGTCCCGGTTCGGTTCCCAGTCGGGGCACATGCCTGGGTTGCGGGCCGGGTCCCCGGTGGGGGCCATGTGAGAGGCGACCATGCATTGTTCTTTCTCCCTCCCTTCTCCTCTCTCTGAAAATAAATAAATAAAAATCTTAAAAAAAAAAAATTTAAAAATTTCTTGGCTCTCATGTTAGTGGAGTTCCGACATCTGTAATTTGATGTCTTTTGTCCTTATTGAGTTATCCTGGGCTTCACATGCCCAGCTGATACCTTACTTCTGATTACAGGAACTACTTCCAGCAGCAATACGATGGTAGCCCCCGCCGACAGCAGTCCTGACAACAAGCCGGTGAAAGAGACTGTTGAGGAGAGGTGAGCGCTTCTCTGCTCGCCCTCGGCCTTTCGGTTCGACAGATACTGACTGTCGTCAGAGGAAATGATAACTTCTGCATTGGAATATGCAGTTCATGGTGTTAGAATGCTGGTGGGAAATATATGCCATTTTAGAAATTTTCCACATTGGCTCTTTCAACATCAAAGATGCTGACATGCTAGACTTTTATATGAATAGAATTAGTGGAGTATGGTCAACCACTATTTGTGTTGCTTACATTTTTAAACTTTTCAAAATGGATATTTATTCTGCCTATAAAAATAGGTTTCACCAGAACATTATTACCACAACAACTTAAGAAAAATTTCATGTAGAAATAATTGACTGAAAAGCTTAAGCTTTTCAATTGTGAGGTGGAAGTTAATATAGATCATGGTAAACTTTTGTTAATATTTTGAGTACTGTGTGCTTGTTTAAACATAGAAAGTGTGATATAAAATACAAATGCTGTTTTGCTGTGAACCGTGACTAACTACAATGATCATTCCCATAGCTATGTGCACCTAGACATCTACAGTGGACTAAACAGTCATTTAAATCGTCAGCATCACAGACTAGAATCTCGATACAGTAGCAGCTCTGGAGGATCTTATGAAGAAGAAAAAAGTAATAAATTCCAAATGTTTTTTATAACTACAATGGCAAGTTGTATTATTAATTCTATCAATGCTAATATAGTCTTTCAGTAAATTGTTTTTAGGAAGAGTTTAACTGCCACTAGTGGTGTTCCAACACAACCTGAAATGTCTTGATTTTAAGAAACAGTGTAAGTGGGTGGGTGCGGGGCAGAATGGTTTAAAAGCCCAGGTTCCTTGCGGATAAATTAAAAGGAAGTTAAGAATTAGTTCTCAGAAAGCATCATGAAACTGACACTGGCAACTGCTTATTTTAACAGGTTTGCTCTTTCTTCGTGGACTCCCATTTTATTAGAGTTCTCCCTTGCAGTTGCAGAGTGAATAATCTACCCAAGTTTGCTGTAACACTGGGATGGGGACAGATAGAAGCCCATGTCTTCAGATGGGGAAGGGACCCTGAGGATGATCTGGTTCAATTTCCTCATCATGCACATGATGGAACTGAGGTCCAGAGAGGTTAAGTGACTTACCCATGTCACACAGAATTCACATTTCCTGGTGGCATTTTTTACCACGCCCTGCAGCCCCACTGGGGTAGAGCAGATTTCCTATTAAGATGGGTTTATGTTGGCCCTCTCTCAGGAAATTCAGAATTGAGTAACTTACCAGAAGGCCCTTGTTACAAGGCAGCTTCACCTATCATGTGGTCACACGGCTTGGATGCCAATTATGGGATCATACGGAAATGCTGATGTAGTGTCACTTTGACGTAAAGGATGGACCCTGAATTGATGTCTCTTTCTTTCTGATTTGCTTAATTTGATAATATCTATGCCAAGTCTTCCTAGTAAACAACTGTCAAAATAGTAGGAAATTACTTTTATCACTTTCCAATGCTATAAATAGTTGCTGTCTTACTAGAGTTTGCTTATATTGGCAGAAAATAGATGGTGTAGAAAATGAGATCATTTTATTTTGATAGGTGACTCAATGCCACTTTATTCTAATTGGCGGCTGAAAGTGATGGAGCATAATCAAGGAGAGCCACTACCCTTCCCACCAGCTGGAGGCTGCTGGTCACCACTGGTGGATTACTTGCCCGAAACGTCATCACCTGGATTACCTCTTCACAGGTGGACTACAGCCTCATTCCTATCTCATACGAGCCAAATTCTGCTTGACACTTTGAGCTTTCTTTATGCTATCTGAGAACGCAGAATAAAAGCAGTCTTCTTTCTTTAAATACTGCAACAAATTAGATCACTGTGTTTAGATTTTAAGAAGTCTAAAAACTCAGAATTCTAACTGTACACGGTTAGTACTATTAAATGTAATTGTGCTGCTGCTTTTCTGGGTGTCTGGCATAGTTACTTGACCTTTCTGGGACCCAGTTACTACATCTGAAAAATACGATTTGATGGTAGTAGGCACTATTATTTTGAGTTAAATTGAATTTTACTGAACAGAATCATGGTAAAATGCATTTTTTTCAAAATGTATTAATGCACCAAACACATATTGAACACCTACTATGTGGCATGCAGTGTGCTAGGTCTTAGGGTTGCAGATGAAGAAAATGTGGCCCTTGGCTTCAAGGAGCCCTTAGCAGATGGTTTTTTCCTAAAACTGTCACTTAACAGTTTCTTAGTCTGTATTTCTTTTCCTCTATTTTTCTTGAGAAGTTGTATTTTTTCCATAAAATACAGTATGAAAGTCTTCAGGTGATTCGCATAGGAGTTTCTCTAGGTTTACTCTGGTAAAACAGTACTAATACTCTCATTTGCCACAGGTGTAACATAGCAGTGATCCTTTTGACCGATCTGATCATCGATCACAGTGTGAAGGTGGAATGGGGAAGCTACCTCCATCTTCTTCTTCATGCAATATTTCTAGGTAATAATATTTGATTCTAATTCCTTTTTTTATTGTTGTGATAATTGAAACAAAGTTTCTATGTGTTTGTTTCTATTTTGTGTGTATGTGCTATTTCCATGACAGTTTTTACTGTGATTCTTGTGGTTAGGGGGGTGTTATCCACATTCCAAACTTACGGCCCCTCCCGCTGCACCCACAAATACACAGGCCCTCTAGCAGGAAAGATTCTGTAGCTGTAGCAAGAGTCAGGTTAATTTACCTCTGGGGTTGGAAACTTTCAGAGTGGATGGAAACTTGAACGGGGTTCTAAGTGTTTCCCAGAAGGTGATTGGATTGTAGAGTCTGATTATTACATCTGAGACTCCGATGTGCCTTCTGCAGCAAGCATTAGGGCCCATCAAAGCAGCAGTGCCCTTGTTGCTCGCAGGCTTGGTCTCTTGAAGCGGGTCAGGGTAGCCACCTTCTCCAGAGTTCTCCTGATGGCCACATTTTTATGTGCATTACTTCATTCCTTTGGTAATCAAGCATCTACGGACTTTCTGTTGTGTGCTGGGCACAAAGGGTGTTTGCCTTTTTAAACCCATTTACATCTAGTGTTAGGTAACATAGTAATTTCTAAGATTGCTACATTTTAGACATAAAACATACTGCAAACTTACTTTCATCCTGCCCAGTTCTGTAGGACAGTAGGCTGTCGTGAAAGTGTGCACAAACTATACACCAGTAATACAACTTATGTAGTGTATCATCTTCCACACATATTTTATATAATTCCTGCATTTCTTTAAAATACGAGTTTGGTAGCAAGAATACTCATTATTTCTCTTTATTGATAGCTATTTTCTGTTCTTTTTAGGGTTTGACCACTGCCACCCTGAGGTGTATGAACATTGTAAGCGCCTGCTTCTGCACTTGTTAATAGTGATGGGATCCAACAGTAACATCCGCACTGTTGCCTCTGTCCTTCTCAGGAACAAGGAGTTCAACGAGCCCAGGGTGCTCACCGTCAGACCAGCTGCACACTTAGATTACACTTTCACAGGTACTGGAAAGAGGGGTTGTACTTTATTAGTGTGGAATCGTGCAGTAGAGAAAATTAAACAAATAACAGTTGAAATACCTGAGCACATTTTTTGAAATGTAGTTTTATTTTACGTACCATTGCATTTTTTATTGAGCAGTAAAAGAAGGAATTAAGTTTAGAGTAACTGAGTCTGTATTGCCTTGGAGGATCTTTGCTGTGGAAATTTTAAGTTCTGAGCATGTAAGTTCAAGGTATAATGAGAGTGCTTAATTTATTAAGCACTAGTTATGAAAAAGATGTTGAACTTTATTACAGTTTTTTTATTCACTTGATTATATTTATTGCATTTTAAATGTATACATTTTTATTGTATCACTTGCTCAGACATCTTTATTAAAATTTGTATCTGTAACTAAAAGAAATTTTAAGTAGATAAATAAAATGTTATATACTTTGGAGTATATTAAGTTCCAAATCACATTTTGAAGTACTGAGGTCCAAATTAATGAAACCTTAATATAAAATTTATTTCACTGTTGATGTAAATAGTTTTTTACTTTGAAAGTTCTATTTATTTCTTTCCTAATAGCCATAACTTATTTATTCCATTCATCAGTATCATGGGTTAATAATAGATGGTCCAGAAGGTAATTGTTTTTAAAACCTGAAATGAAATTACTTTTTAAGTTAAAACCAAGTTATGTACTGAATATCTTATACTTAACAACAATTACTAGGAAATTTATTCACCGTTAAAACTATGATTAAAAAGGAATGGAATGAAGTTTACTTTACTACCTTTTTATGTCAAAGCATCTTTATTCAAAAGGTGTCTGTTTCTGTTTGTTTTTAAGGCTCCTTTTGCCAGTTTGTAAAGATGGGTGTTAGTACAATAATAACCTTTAAAATTATTTAATAATTGATATAAATATTATGGAATTTAAAATTGTCTTTCTGTAAAGGAAATTAATCAGAAGGTATACATAAGAAATTAAAAGTCCGTTCACATCACAGAAATGTGACTGACTTAATAAATGTTGAAGTATCAATACATTGAAAGATTGGGAAAAGTGCCACTTCCATCCTTCATCAACAGATGGCACTGAAGACTGTACAGTAAATTTAAGCATTTGTCTAAAAAATCCATTTATTTGTTTCCGTAAAATGAGATATTTTTCATTTTTACCAATAACTTCATTAATTTGTATATTTTGAGTGTGTTGGCTGTCTCCTGCATGGTTTAATGCTGATTGTTCTCAATGAATGTCTCGATTTGATTGCTATCAACTTCAGCTGGTCTGACCATGGAGCAATCCCCAGAACGAAACTTCGCACACCACTTCCAACACATTTGATCAGTCACAGCACCTTCTCCATACACTGCACAAATTTTTTTTTTTTCATTTTTACCTTTCTTGAAATAATAAAGCATAATATGCTGGAAATGTTGCATATTTTCTTCCATCTTCATATTAAAATGGCTACACAGAAATTCACCAATTTTGATAAGTTTTTTTAAATCACGTTGCATTGACAGCTCGAATGACGTTAAAGGCAATGAAGTGCTACTAGAGCCATCTAATGGAAAAAACCAAATGAACTTTTTGGCCAACCCGGTGGTTATGTTAATAATAGGCTGTGAAATAATGTTTGCCCAAAAACCTCACTTGGTGTAATTTGGTGCTTACGAGGCTCCGACAGAAGGAGCGCTGAGTCCCTCCCATGTCCCATATAACCTGTAAGGAACGATAGTTCAATTCAGTAAATATTGGGTGAGATTCTCTTATGTTTGGTATTTACGACCATCGTTCTCTTTCAGCAGGTGTGAGTGATTTTATACCTGATTACCAGCCCTCCCCCATGACTGACTCAGGGCTTAGCTCAAGTTCTACCTCTTCTAGTATCAGCTTAGGAAACAACAGCACGGCCATTTCCCATCTGCACACCACTATCCTCAACGAGGTCGACATCCCAGTAGAGCAGGACGGAAAAGTCAAAACCCTCATGGAATTCATTACCTCAAGGTAAAGTTGCATCTCTGGTCATTTCAGCAGCAGACATGTGTTAAGTCGTTCTTTCATTTGTCAGCTACAGGGAACCCTATTTTTTTTCTGAGGTGCTGTTGATTGGAAATACACCGGTCTGTGCTGTGCAACATTAGTAAGATCATGGTGCACCAAAGACTTTCTTCTTTTGCCTTCACACCATTATACCCAAGAAGGGTCTTGATTGTGTCTGGATACCGAGTGTCCAAAGAGAATACTGTGTTATGTAAATATATATCCCACTTTCATTAGCTACTTCACCAATAAATCATCAACTATTTAGTTGTGGTTTACTCTTTGCAAGGCATTATAAAGAAGAAACATAGGTGGGGAGAAAGGAGCTAGCATTCCACAGCAAGAGCAAAATCTCCGAGGTGTGAGGAAACACACTATTTGGAAATGGCGAGGGGTCCAGTCTGGCTGTAGCACTGAGGAAAGAGAGTTTCCACAGGAGAAAGCTTGGGAGAATTTAAACTGGAGGGCCACGAAGTGTGGGCCCCCCAGGTTATAGATCTTTATCTCTCCAGAAAGGAGACATGACTGGTAATCTTTGAGCTGAGTGGGGAAGGTGGGAGACACAATGAAGTATGTTGAGAAACTCAGCCGCTTAGGAATGTGTAGGATGGAAGACGCTGGAGCAGCGTGACCTCAGGAAGGGGCACTGCAGACTTAACGCTTACTAACCAAGGCGGTGGCATTGAGAATGCCAAGACATTTTAAAGAAAGAATCAACAGGACCTTACTCTGTGTAAATTTTCCCTAGTAAATTATTTCCTGTCCATTAACAACCTAAATGTAGTCTCGCCTCTACAAATACAATGGTTTGGCCTGGAACCCAGAAGCAGTAACCAATACTCTTCTCGCTTGGCAAAATTTGTCATCTTTTCCTGCTGACTACCTGCGAGAGAATTCGACTGTAATGATGAAAGACTGAAGTAATATGAACCCAGATCTCTCTGTACCCGCTGCAGCTCATTACTTCTCCATATGATAGTCCTAGTAGGCTGTGCGACTGTGATGTGCTATTTGATGTATTCAAGCACTAACCTTTCTGATTGCAAAGATGTGTTTTAGGCCAGTCCAAATAAAACTGTTTATATAAGTTAAAAACCAAGAGAATTACATCTGTCCTCTTTTTCAGAAAAAGAGGGCCCCTTTGGAACCATGAGGATGTGTCTGCCAAGAATCCTAGCATAAAGAGTGCTGAGCAGTTAACTACATTCTTGAAACACGTGGTTGCTGTTTTTAAGCAGTCAAACTCAGGTATCTTTCAGTATTTGAGATGATATTTACTTTCCATGAGATACTTTAATGTGATGTCAATACTTCTGATAATGTAGCAAAAAGTTGACAATTGAAATGTGTAAAATAAAAGGTTTTAGACAGGCTTTCTTTTTTAACTTATTAGCAATAATAAATTTGTTTTGTCTGAAGAAAAATTAAGTTACTAAAAATAAGAAAGCTACTTGTGACATTCTGGGGTACTTAGTTTTGTCCTTGATGACGTCAGAAAATTATACAATTGTGTAATCTGGAAAAATTATATTAAAGAATATATGTGCAGTTGACAAACTTAAAGAATGTTTTATACAGGTATAGGTTTCTATGATCTAAAGTTCAACACATTCTGAAAATTGTAGTAAAAATGTAGGTATCTCAAGCAGTGGTTCCCCCGATGACAGCGTTGTCCCTTGGGATGTTTGGCAACGTCAGGAGATGTTTTTGTCACGATTGGAGGGCAGGGGCGCGTGGTTACTACGGGGATGTAGTTGGGCGGAGGCCAGGGGTGCTGCCGAACATTGCGTACTACACAGGACAGCCCTCACCGCGAAGAATTGTCCGACTGAAGGGTCAATCATGTAAGGTTGAGAACCGCTGTTCCCAAGGGTTACTTCCCTGAAGGTTAGAATGAGGAATCATCTAAAACACAAATGCAGCTTAATGGGGAAAAAAAAGTATTGACGGGTAAACTGTGAGTGCCCCTAGGTACTGCGCCAGGCCCCGGGTTTTAAACAGTTAGCCTCTCATTATAGCCCCTACCTTCTGAAAAACAAGAAACACTCACTCGCTTCCTTTCTTTTCGCAGAAGGAATTCATTTGGAACATCATCTTAGTGAAGTTGCTCTGCAAACAGCACTTTCTTGCTCTTCCCGACACTACGCTGGGAGATCCTTTCAGATTTTCAGGGCCCTAAAGCAGCCTCTCTCCGCAGCTACACTTTCCGATGTTCTCTCCAGACTCGTAGAAACCGTGGGGGATCCAGGAGAAGATGCACAGGTATTTTATTAAATTTGTAGAGCAGTTATTGACCGTCTTCTTGTAGTCAAGGACTTAGTGCAAAAATATAGGTCACTGTGGGTAGGCCATATAGAATGGTCATATAGAATTATTAATGTCAGATGTTAACAGAGTTTAGTGTTTATATTTAATAACTTCAGTGCCTTTCAGAGAAAGCTTTACCTTTATACTCATACACACACAGAACCCTGGATACTAGGGATAACAAGGTAAATTTAAATGTAAAGTAGAATGTTAAATTTCATTTTTTAACATAAATTAAGTGAACTGTTGCAACCTATGTCTCTACTGCACCGCCTGGGCACTGGGAGTATGGCATGATAAGACAAAGTTCCTGGCGTTCTGGAGCTCACGTTCTATTGGGGAAGTAAGCCTTTAGTCTGCCAATAATAGCACAGTTTTACTTGGTGATAAATGCTATGATAATAATAACGTAGAGTAACAGGTGAAAGAGTGATGGGATAGAGGGAGGGAGTTTTTGTACGATCATCAGAGGAGATGATTTTGGAACCCATGCTTAAGAAGGGACTCCTGTGATAACTGGGGAAGACCGTTGCTGGCACAGAGAATTAGGACTAGGAAGCGAAAGGGCCCCGAGGCAGAGGCAGTAGGCTTTTCTGAAGGCCTTCAAGCCAACGAGTGTCTCCAGAGTGTGTCGGGTGGGGATGTCCAGAGGCAGGAGGCTGACGAGGCAGGCAGGTCTAGGTCATGTGAGGCCTAGTAGGTGCTGGTGAGAGGTGGGGTTTTCCTCTGAATTGTCGGGAAGCCACTCACAGGTTTTGAGAGCACGGTGACAGGTATGACTTGCTTTTCAAAAACTCACTCTGGGGGCCAGGTGGAGTTTTTGAGGGGCAATAGTGAAAGCAAGTGGTGTCTTCTAACAGGTTGTTGTAAGAGTCCAAACAGAAGTGGTGGGAGCTTAGATTAAGCTACTGAGACAGAGAATAAAGGTCAGATTGAAGATATATTAAAAGCAATATTTTCAAGATTTGTTGATAGATTTCGTTTAGATGCAATTTTAGGTGACTTGTGGTGCTATTATAATCAATTTATGCCATTAATTTAATGAGTTTTCATCAATCAGCAAGATCATGTTGCTTAAGAGCTTAATCACTTTGTAATGTTAATGGGGAGTTTGTTCTATTTTTAAATCTCACCAGGAAGTCCCTTGCAGTTTCTTTTTTCCAGAGCATCATTAATTTAAGTCTGCCCTTTTTTCTAGGGATTTGTGATTGAGCTTCTTCTCACGTTGGAATCTGCAATTGATACTTTGGCTGAAAGCATGAAGCATTATGATCTTCTTTCTGCCCTTTCTCAGTAAGAATTTAAACCAGGCAACCTGTAGATTTGTATATAGAACTTCAGTGGCTAACATGTACGACTGTGACACTGTATTATTCCAGTACTGGTAGTGAGAATGATACCAAAGAGTTCAGATGGATTACCAGGGGAAGTGAGCTCAGACCGTGAGGACGTGTGAAATCACAGAGCTCCTAATGCTGTGCCCCTTATGTCCTGGTGTGAGATTTGCTTCACTGACAAGCTCCATTCCGGCCACGTTCAGCGTCCACTGTCCCCCTAGCAGGCCAGGCCCCTCGGGACTCACCTTCCACGTGTGTTCCTTCTCCCTGGAGCTTCCTCCCTCCCTCTTTCTCTCCGTTGCAAACCCTGAATTGAGTGAATTGATGTATCCTTCATGTCCCATCTCAAATATCACCTCATAGCTAAGCTTTTCTAACTGCCCCAGGGAAGGGCTAATTATTCCATCCTTGGCGTTCTTGCAGTATTTTTTTTTTGATATTTTAATAACAGCAATTAACAGGCTATAAATGGATCCCTGTATCTATCACTCTCCCCCAATAGATTTTATCAAATATTCCTCACTTTTTGCATACTGGTGGCACATGTATTGTAGAAGGCATTCCATAGTTATTTTTCAGTCAGTGATAATTGAACATGAGAGGGGAGAAATCAAAAAATTAACTTTTGAGCTTGCTTCTTTTGGAAAGAGTGTGCATTAGACATAGTGTTTACTAAATCCCAGAGCAGAGTGGTCCGTGATCACTACACAAGAATTTTCACTTCCTGTCATACCTTACCCAACTCAAAGGAAACAGTTGACCACAGTAGAAAAGATACTGTTATAACATTTTGTTGTAATATGGAGGGGAGAACTCAAATTTGATTCAACAAAGTCAGATGCACTTAAAAATGATTTTCCCTGGTAATAGTTAACCATTTCCCAGTGTTTCCAATAGTAAAATTAATGTAGCAAAAGAAATGATTTTGTATGCATTCATCTTTTCTTTTCTTTTTTGAAGAACCTCTTATCATGATCCCGTCATGGGAAACAAGTATGCAGCTAACAGGAAAAGCACTGGACAACTCAATCTAAGCACAAGTCCCATTAATAGTAGCAGTTATTTGGGATACAACAGTAATGCAAGAAGTAACTCTTTGAGGTTAAGCTTAATTGGTGACCGAAGAGGTGACCGGCGGCGGAGTAACACACTGGATATAATGGATGGACGGATAAACCATAGCAGCAGTTTGGCGAGGACTAGAAGCCTTTCCTCTCTCCGAGAGAAGGGGATGTATGATGTGCAGTCCACTACTGAGCCTGCCAGCCTGATGGCCACCATTTTTTGGATAGCAGCGTCTTTATTAGAATCGGATTATGAATACGAATACCTCTTGGCTCTCAGACTTCTGAACAAACTGCTTATCCATTTGCCTTTGGATAAATCAGAGAGTCGAGAGAAGATCGAAAATGTACAAAGCAAATTGAAATGGAATAATTTTCCAGGCCTTCAACAGCTCTTCCTTAAGGGCTTCACCTCGGTGTCCACACAAGAAATGACCGTGCACCTCCTCAGCAAGCTCATCGCGGTCTCCAAGCACTCCCTGGTCGACCCTTCCCAGTTGTCAGGTAACGTGAGCAGGATTGCTCCTGCTCTCTGCTTGTTAGCGTAGTGAAATGCAGGCTAGTCGTTTGTTTGGAAATCTACTAATTTCTGCTTTTCTACAGTTTCAGTTTTTTAAATATGTGAGAGAGCTGAAGTTCTTTTGTAGAAGCAAAAAACAAAAAAAAAAGGATTTTAGAAGATCAAGTGCCCCAGGAAATAAAAAGGAATAGGTTTCTGTGAACCTTTAAATAAAATACCTTTAACTTTTAAAATGGTGTACAATTAAATTGGTTATTGTTTGCTTTTTTTTTTTTTGATAGGCTTTCCTCTTAATATCCTTTGCTTATTGCCTCACTTAATTCAGCATTTTGACAGCCCAACTCAGTTCTGCAAAGAAACAGCTAGCCGGATAGCAAAGGTAAGCAAACCTTACGCTGAGAGATGGCACTAGGGGGAAGTTTTCCTGGAGTTTATCTTTGAGTGGGGGGGGGTCTTTCTACTGTCACTTATTTTGTGAACTTCACATCTAAACTTTTATTCTTTTTATGCATATAAAGAAGTTAAATTACAGCTGCTCAAAGGACAGTGAACAAAATTATTTCGTTAGTGATACTCCTCTGAGTCTGAGTATTTTTCTGCTCCATTTCCCTGCTTTATCCTCTCTACATCTCTGGCAGTTTCTGATTCCTTCATGTATTCACTAGCAAATATTTACTGAGCACTGGGTTAGGTACTGGAAATACAAAGATCAAGTAGAAGGAATACCTACCCTTGTGGGTTTTAGGATGAGGATGAAATCAAGGAAGGAGACAATGGCCGCAGAGTCTGGTAAGTCCAATGAGAGGGCAGAGTTTGCTAGGGGCAAAATATTCCCCTGGGAAATCATATCTGAGCTCACATTGAAAGCTGAATCAGAATAACCAAAGTAAGATCCCTGGGTAGGAAACAAGGAGCCTGGCTGAGAGTAGAAGTTTTCTAAGCAGAAGAAATTGCGTGTGCAAGGGTCCTGAGGAAGGAGACAGAGTATATATTGGGGTTCTGAAAATCCTCTGTTTATATTTGCCTTTTTCCTTTTAATACTCTCTTCATCTTTTCTCTTTGTTCCCTTCATTTCTTTTCTACTTACTTGCTCCTCCCCTCCCATTGGACAGTTCTGAAATAGAAATGTAGCTATTTTTAAATAGCTGCATTTATCAGATTTAACAGATTTATCATCTGTTAACATTTGTTTAAAAGTGTTATAGCTCTTGATCTTAATTTTAAGAGGATATGACTGCCATATAAAAATATTTAATAAAACATTGCTGTTGATTTCATTTTTTCCTGTTGCTTCCATTTTTTATTATATTTCTACTTAAATTAGATAAGGAGAGATCCTTAACATAATTATTTTGAAAGCACGTATTTAAAAAGGAGAGCCATTATTATAGTTAATGGAAACATATCTCAGTTTTGCAAATGATTGTTTGCCTTAAGAAAAGAAAACCCAACAAAATGTGTTTGCATTAATGAAGTCTAAGAGTGATATGAAATAATTTATTGAAATTCATTTAACTATTCTAATAACATCACAAAATGTAAACAAGTTTCCTTTTTTTAATGAGGGATAAGAAAGAAAATATTAGGGGAAAATATATTGGCTTACTTTGGCATTTCAAGAAATAAAAAGCATAAATTCCCTAATAAGGGCAGTGGAAGCATTTGAAAGCATCAGCTGAAACGCGGAGAGTAGCTGACGCCCCGCTGCATGCTGGGTGAGCGAGGAGCACAGCCGCAGGGCTCGGCCTGAAGGATGGAGGAGCCGCTTGAATGTCAAGCTCTTCTGTCATAATGAGGCAAAGAACAGGAAATTCCAAATATCTTTTTGTTTTTTAAGAAATAAAATACATGACTTTCCTTGAATCATAAATTGTTTTTTATGTCTGTTTTCTTCCTTTTGACAAACACTCAGAAGTTCCATCTGTATGCTTTTAGCAACCTGCAGGATGTGAATTAAATTGATTTCTTAATTATTCTTTCATTTAAACTGTTGAGAGTAATTTTCTGCCATTATGTGCTTCCTCATTATGCAAATATCTCTGGTTCTACTGTTTGTGTCTTTGGAGAGCATAGAACTTCAAAATGAGGCAATCACTTAGGACAAATATTGTCCTTTTTAGCTGTTCATTCTGGCAGAAATAGTATGCTAAAAATATTTGTTATAACACACTCTTTGGATCAGATTATCTGGTAATTCAAAAATTCCAAAATCTAAGGCACTCAGTTTATTATAAAATTACACAGAATATATTCCAAAGATCTTTTTTTCTTTTTAAAAATCATTCTTTAGGGGAAAAAATTCTTTAAAAATATAAGAATTCTATAGGAATGTCTTATTCTTTGGGAAAGATTCTTTAAACTATAAAAAAAATTCCTGGAGACTAATCAATTATAAAATTATGTGATTTTTTAAAATAGTATGATAAATTATTATATTCTGAAATACAAATAAGAAATATCAACCAAATTTTTCTTTTTTTTTTTCCTGGTGTTTGTTTTATGGGTAAGAGACATATGCATAAAATCAACTGCTTTTAATGATTTTATAAAATAGCTTCTAAGGTACTGTGTGAGTCTGTTAGTCTTGCATACCTTCATGTCTCGGGCCTATCCAGTGATAATACCCACACGATGGATCAAAATAAAAGAGTCATCTGAAAATTGACATTACAGTATATGTAGTTTAAAAGGTAAGACTCTGCTATTGTTACTGAGTGTTCTAGGCAGTTTGTGTAAATACATACAAAACAGCAATAAGACGGAAAAATAAGTGAGGAAAATGGAAAAAAGAAAACTAAAATAAATTTAATTGAGGCTAGCCATTTTAGGACAGAGATATGGGCGTGGCCCTTTCCCAGTTCTGCGTTGTTTAGGTGTCCCCGGAGAAGGATGCAGGTACATTTGGTGAGAAAGGTCCCCAGAAATTCAAATTCTCTAGTACTGTACCAAACAAACTCCAGCAAGTCAGTATATTTTGAAGTGGCCTGTAAACGATGGGCTAAGGACCTTAAGAGCTTTAGGTGATTTCCTGAAGAGCAGTTTGAGGTCCACCCTGCAGGGAGTCCAGTGGAGTCCTTTGAATGCCTCACGCATGTTGAGGCTTTCTGCAATTGACTGCTCTACTGAGACCCTGAAGGGCTCCAGACAAAAGCAGTTCTTTGGCACAGCAGCTGTGAGCCTCCTACAGAATTCCCAGTCTGAGCCTATTTTGTATAGATCTTACAAAACAAAACTCTTTTTACAAAATGGTTACAAAATGACATAGAGGGTTTACAAAGTCACGTATGGGTTATTACCGAAGAGTTTTACAGGAGCATTAGACTGATAAAAGCCATACTGCTTAACACCCACTGAAGTGCTTGACGTGTGAATCGTCTTGCCGTATCGTCTATTGCTGTTCTCTTAGTGACTTGTGCTGTTTTCCTCTTCTGTTTAACTTTCCTACCGCACTGAAATAAAATGCATTGAAGCGTCAACATATACATTTAAATTATTTCACTAAATGCATTCGGTGTGAAATCAAATTTAAACTTGCATCTTTATTTTTGGCGCATGAACTTATCTTACCATTTGTCTTTAGGTGTGTGCAGAAGAGAAGTGCCCCACACTTGTCAACCTGGCGCACATGATGAGCCTGTACAGCACACACACGTACTCCAGGGACTGTTCAAACTGGATCAACGTCGTGTGTAGGTACCTGCACGATTCCTTCTCCGACGCCACGCTCAGTCTTGTGACGTACCTTGCAGAGGTAAATTTACCGAAAAGCGGGGTGGGGGGCGGTTAACTGCTCTGTGACAAAACTTTTACATAGACTTACTTTAAAAAGCAGCACTGATGCTAATCTTTAAATTATCTTTGAGAGTGAATATAGATTACATCTCTTTTTAAAGAAAAAAATGTCATTCTTTTCAACTAAAAAGGAAGTTTTTATAAAGTTCTTTTTCCATTTTCAATATTTATTTCTTTATTCATGGTCCCTAAATGATATAAACTCAAACTCAAAATAATGTAAACCTCAACTTTATTTACCGGAAGATGGGTTTTTAGAGGTCTTGATCCTAGAGAATGGTTATAATATTTGTTTCTACAAAATTAGTTCTCTGCTGTAAAATCCCTTCTTGAATAATAAATGTAGTGTACAAAGGCATTTCTGCTGGGGAATTTTTTTTTTAAGATTTTTATCTATTTATTTTTAGATAGAAGGGAAGTGAGGGAGAGAGAGAGGGAGAGAAACATCAATGTGTGGTTACCTCTCACATGGCCCCCACTGGGGACCTGGCCTGCAACCTAGGCATGTGCCCTGACTGGGAATCAAACCAGCAACCATTTGGTTCATGGCCTGTGCTCAATCCACTGAGCTACACCATCCAGGGCTGGAATTTTTTTTTTTTTTTGATGCTACTTTGCTTCCCAATTTAAAATATTATGTTGGTGGCCGAACATCAAATTATTAAAAACAAAAAACAAAAAAACTAGCCCTAGAGCAACATAAAAAGTTAGTATTTTTTGTTGAGGAAGTACCTTCATGACTAATACTGAGTAGATAGCCACGAAGAGAACTTCAAAAGGAGGAAATTCCTAGCCACTAAAAAAGTTTATCAGGGACTTCCTAAGATGGCAGCATAGGTGAATGC